>JBBPDI010000023.1:15993441-16011651 GCA_037974545.1 Cucumis variabilis
AACCACATGAAAGCGCGGGAACCTTTAACTCTAAAAAGAGTGAACCATACACTAGCAACACAAAAAGTATGATCTTGCAGGATCAAAATACTACAAATCCACCAGTTTTGCGCTATGTCCCTCTGTCGAGACGCAAGAAAGGTGAATCACCATTCTTGGAGTCTCCAAAAAGTTTGAAGGTTGGTGACATCAAAGTCTTAAAAGAAAACTTCACTACACCACTGACTAAAATAACAAAGCAGGAGATAAATATATACTTGACGGAAGAAAACTTGCCCCAAAGGCGAACTAAAGAGGGATTCGACCCCAAGGCTTACAAATTGATGGCAAAAGCAGGTTATAACTTCACAACTCACACCGAGTTCAAAAGCTTGAAAATTCATGACCGACCTGAGCTCTCCTCAACACAAAAGAAGCTTTTACAGGAAGGACATGTTATACCTATATCGAGAAAAGGACTCGGATACAAGTCGCCAGAGCCGATCCATATAACTAGAAAGGAGAAGGAAAGAGTGGTTGACAGTAATCATATAACCATAGAGGAGGTTAATGGTATGGATGAAAAAGAAGGCGACAATCAAAGAACCTCAGCATTTGATCGAATTAGATCTCCTGTTGTACGTCTTCTAATATTTGAAAGACTAAGCATAATAGAGGCAGAAAGAGAAAATCATCAGTCAACATCGAGCCTTGAGCGACGATCAGTCTTTTGAAGGCTAACTTGACTTCCATAAAGGATAAAAGCATGTGTCAGGCCTCGACAGCTACAAGAACATCAGCCTTTAAAAGACTAGGTGTATCGAAAAAGAAAAATGTACAAGAACCCCATACTCTAATTTTTAATCATCTTGAGGATGGAGGCTCACATGTCAACATTGGTCCTAGCTTGGATACGAAGAAAAAGGAACCAACATCTCATGCGTTAGTTTGGCGTCAAATTAAGCATACAGGTATCGAGAATTGTCATAGTAAGGGGCTTCCTTACGAGACAAAAGGAGAGGGAGAAATTCATAGCAATGTTCGTTCTCGAATGAAAAGAAAAACCTTTGTTACTCTTAATACAAGTCAAGGTTCGTTGAAGGTCAAAAGACATATGTTATACAAACGAATTCTGAAAAGGAAGAGTCAAAACAAAGGGAAGGTCAATTTTCATGTCATCACATCACCATTATTGAGGAATCAGAGACAAAAGCTCATGAAGAAGATGTGGAAGATGTCCCACAAAGTTTAGAGGATGGTGGCCAATCTACTGTAGATGAGATAAAAGAGGTGAACCTTAATACAATAGAGGAACCACGTCCGACGTTCATTAGTGCATCCCTCTTTAATGAGGAGGAGAACAATTACATGAGTTTGCTCATCGAGTACAAGGACATCATTGCTTGGTCGTATAAGGAGATGTCAGTACTCGATCCAAAAGTAGCAGTCCATTATCTTGCAATCAAACCAGGGTATCGGTCGATTAAATAAGCACAATGACTTTTTCGATCGGAGCTTATTCCTCAAATCGAAATAGAAGTCAACAAGTTGATTGAAGTAAGATTCATTCGCAAGGTCAAGTATCCAACGTGGATAGCAAACATTGTCCCTATTAGAAAAAAGAACGGACAGCTTCGCATTTGTGCTTTCGCGACCTGAATAATGCAAGCCCTAAAGATGATTTCCTTTGCCCAGTACAAAAATCATGGTTGATGCAACTACTGGGCATGAGGTATTATCATTCATGGATGGGTCGTCCAGATATAATCAAATATGAGTGGCGCTTTCAGATGAAGAAATGACAGCTTTCAGAACTCCAAAGGGAATATTGTTACAAGGTGATGGCCCTTTGGATTGAAAAATGTTGGTGCTACTTATCAACGCATCATGCAGAAAGTGTTTGATGATATGTTTCATAAGTATGTCAAATTTCATGTTGATGACCTTGTAGTCAAATCAAAGAGACGACAAGACCATTTGAAAGACCTCAAAGTCGTGTTCGAACGCTTGCATAAATATCAACTAAGGATGAACCCTCTCAAGTGTGCTTTTTGATGTGACTTCAGGAAAGTTCCTTGGTTTCATTGTATGACATCGAGGGATCAAAATAGATCAGTCTAAGAATGATGCCATTCAGAAGATGCCAAGACCTAAAGGTTTTCATGACTTAAAAAGTCTTCAAGGACGATTGGCTTACATACGAAGGTTCATCTCTAACCTGGCCGGTCGATGTCAACCTTTTCAAAAGTTGATGAGAAAAAGAGAAAATTTTGTGTGGGATGAGGCTTGTCAGAATATTTTTGATAGCATAAAGAAATACCTACTTATTCCCCTAGTGTTGAGAGCTCCAGTACCTGGCAAGCCATTGATACTGTACATTGCTGCACAAGAAATGTCCTTAGGAGCATTACTGGCACAAGAGGAGGAAAAGGGAAATGAGTGTGCTCTCTACTATTTGAGCAGAACATTGGGGCATAAGTTAACTATTCTCCCATCGAGAAGATATGCCTCGCACTTTTCTTTGCCATTGCTAAATTGAGGCATTATATGCAGGCCTTCACAGTTCATCTAGTGGCAAAAGCAGACCCTATAAAGTATATTCTATCCAGGCCAATCATCTCTGGACGCTTAGCCAAATGGGTAGTTCTACTCCAACAATATGACATTGTTTATATTTACCAAAAGGCAATAAAAGGGCAAGCGTTAGCAGCCTTTTAGCAGACCACCTAATTCTTTCGGATTGGAAGTTATGTGAAGACCAGCCAGACGATGAGGTTTTCTTCACAGAGGTTATGGAATCTTGGACTATGTACTTCGACGATGCAGCGCAAAGAAGTGGTATGGGGGCAGGCATCATTCTCATTTCTCTTGACAAGCATATGTTGCCTTATAGCTTTGCACCCGTTGAGCCGTGTTTGAACAATGTGGCTGAATATCAGGCTTTGATAATTGGCCTTCAAATGGATTGGAAATTGGAGTATCATTCATAGAGATTTATGGCGATTCAAAGTTGATAATCAATCAACTCTCGCTCCAATATGAAGTGAAACATGAAGACTGGAAGCCATACTTTGCTTATGCTCGATAATTGATGGGAAGGTTCGATAGTGTGAGGCTAGAACATGTTCCTAGAGTAAAAAATAAGAGGGCAGACAACATTGGCAAATTTAGCCAAGGCCTTGATGATGCCAGATGATGTAACTGTGAACATACCACTCTGTCAACGATGGATTATGCCTCTAGTTATGTTTGAATGTCAGGAAGTGAACGTGACAACATTTTATTTGATTGATGAAGAAGATTGGCGTCAACCCATCATAGAATATCTTGAACATGGAAAGCTTCAAAAGGATTCCCATCATAAAACTGAGGTACGAAGAAGAGCTACGCACTTCATTTATTACAAGAAAACCTTATATCGTTGTTCTCTTAAAGGACTTTTTCTTTGATGCCTTGGAAAGGAAGAGTCAATAGTTAGAATATCACATATGAAAAGTTAAACAAATTAGATATTGAAAAGTACGTACCCAAGTGATCATGGGCCTCTCTATGCCCGACTCATCTCCTCGAGGATCTTCTTTATCTCTTTCATTTATCGTGCATGGTTAGTCATTTGTCGATCTTGCTCCTTCTCCTTCAGGCATTATTCTTGGAGCATTCGGTTATTATTTTTAAGGCTCGCTCTGAGTTCATTAACCTCTACTATGTGTGCCTAGTAGTCATACATATTGGAGGAAAAAGATGAAGCGGTAGTCCTAGACTTGGCTTTTGGGCCCCAACCAAGACCTTTTATGTAGTCCAATCATCTACCCAAAACTGTCTCGCATATCTCGTCCTCACTTAGTGGTTCAGAACCCTCTAGGATAGGCTGAGACTGAAGTTCCACCATTTGATTCTGCAGAACAAAAGCTTGTAAGTTTGAGATATGATTAGACTTAAAAACAAAAAATTAAAAGTATAACCAAACATAAAATTTTCTAAAACTTACAAAATCGTCATCTGTAGCTGGTGAAATGAACACGCCACTACTACTGGCGTGAGTTTCTTTGAATAACTCGATACAATCTATCGAACGATCGTGCAGTTTAGTAAGCTATACTTATCTCTAAAAAAACGATTTTGTGTTGCTTCTGTGGTTGTAAGGTTGTTTCGCCCTAACAGCCTTTCACATAGTTGATTGCTCCTACATTCCAAAAATGAGGATGATCAAAATGTTATACTTTTAAATAAATGAAATAAATAAATTTTAATTTATTGTAACATAAAAGTAGATAAATAATTATCTGAAATTGTCGAGTGATGTAGTGGTCACATAGAAAGTGCCAATCTTTCACCTGATTGACCAATCTTGGGAGTGCGTTTGCTCTTGCTTGTCCAAGGTCTACACGAAAGTTATCTTAATATAAGCATTTGATGCTCAACAAATTGATTCAGTGTTGAATCGTTTAGATCAAACACAAAAAATTGCTACCAAATAAATAGATTTCAATTCAGTAAAACTTTTATATGAAAATAAAAACATACATAAATATGTATAAATTTACAGACTTAACGTTAGGCCGCCCTTGACGACCTCGATGCACTCTGGTGGTAAATCTTCCCACTTCAAGACCTAAATAGAAACCTGTCTCGTGTCAACACACCGATCGTGTAACTAAAACGAGGGGTATGTATCGGGACAGGTTTGTCTCCTTTAGGGAGATGGAAATGGGAATTCTCTCATTCTGTTGTACGTATCGCTTGACATCTATATTCTTAGAATTTCGTCGTACTCTCTTTACAGTGGGAGTAGGAGCCAAATAAGAGGGATCTACAGAAAACAATTGTTATTATATATAATAAGCATAACTTAAAGACATGATTAGATGAGAGGAAAATTGTATTAAATATGCTGGTTATTACAAACTTGAAGTGCCGCCTACTAACGACGAACCACCTAAGTTATCCAACGCATTAAGATTAAGGAAATAGTCTTCTTCATGCACATTACTCGAAAAGTTAGACTCCATTTCTACAGACATAAAAATCAACAAAACATTAAACAAATTAACGTGAGTATCACAACGTAATTAATGTATAGAAAAATAACTAAATGTGTGTATACGTCAAAAAAACATTGTTATTCATCATTGCACAATCCACTTTGATGTGATGAGTGTTTATCATCTTCATCGTTTATGAAATTTTTCACGACATGACACACATTTGGTCTTTCCACTCACACAGAGTATCATCCTCAATGACGTGTTCGTCCACTTGATGTTTAACGATGATTTCCAGTACATTAAGTTAATCATTCTCGATATCTTCCACTTTTGGCACGTCTCATATACGTTTATTTTGTACCACTTGAATAATTTTTCAATTGATACCATTTTTAGGATCCTCAAGGTAGAACATCTGATGTGCTTGGGTTGCAAGAATCATGGGTTCCTCAGTGAACAAAAAATGGGACATGTTTATTTATATGTAGCCTAGTTCCTAGTGCGTCCTATGATTTTTATTTTTGTTTGTGTCAAATCATCGACACTTGAATAAACAAGCACGTCGTCCAAATGGATATTGAACGTATAACACTTCATCCAAAATACCGTAAAATTATTGTTGGCACTGCCTCTACTACCTTCCCTGATTACTATGACTCTAGTATTTTGTGTGTGCGTCGAAAATCATGTTCCAATCTGTGAAATCTTACACCACCGACAATGCATCCACTGTAAGGGCGAACATCAAGTGCTGGTTCCATTGCGAGTGAAAATAAATCTTGAGAAATGTTTGAATTATCACGCATTTATGCCATAACCTGAAATTGGGTTTAGCATAAAAGTACTTATATGTATAAAATATGTATAAAGTAGAAATGCTCGAAGTCATTTACTCAAAAGACCTGAGCTTGAAACCAATCGACAAATGCTCGTTGGTGTCTTTTGAACAGTTCAGAAAAGCTTTCACCCTGACAACATATCAAAAGAAAGTGTTTCCTAAAATACACAATTGTGAGCTTGTTTGTCAGTGAGGTATAAAAACCTAAATATGTATAGAAATATGTACCTCTAGTATTTGACTATTTCATCTACATTGCTGATGATGTACCAACGAAAGAGTCGTTTCTCTTCTTGTAATATACTTCGTAAATATAACACTTCCAATCGTCGTACCTTCTAAATAAATACTACATAGTCACCAATGACCTCATCCTCTTCAATGCTATCGTTATTTCAATCATCTCTAGTGAAATGGGTCTCAATCTCCTTCAAATAGCGTGAACAGAAAGAACTTGATTCGTTCATTAGATATCCTTCTACATTAGACCCTTTAGGACATGCTTTATTACGAACATATTGTTTAGTGTGCGGAGACTTCTTTCAATGGAATATACCAACTGTAAAAAACTGGACTAGTAACCTTCGTCTCATATGGCAAGTGAACTGCAAGGTGTACCATAACGCTGAAAAAAAACAAGTGGAAATATTCTTTCCAATTTGCACAATATAATTATAATATCTAACTACAATCTGTCCAAATCACTTATTTTTATCGCCCTAACGCACAAATCACACAAAAAAAAATTTGCACAGTTTAGTAATCGCAATGTACACATTTTTTGGTAAGAATGCCCTAACACCGATTGGATGAAGTCGGTGTAATAGTACATGACAGTCGTGCGTTTTGAGACTTAATATTTTTTTCTCGTTTGCATTCACGCATCATGAAATATTCAAAATGAATCCGTCAAGAAAATTAATTGCTTTCAAGAACTTACAGAACTCAATCCTCTCGCTGCTAGTAAAAGTATAATTCGCATGTGGTTACACCAATCAGTTACCCACTTCTACCAAATGTAAATCCTTCTTATTTTTAAATCTTGTAAATCTAATCGGGCATTCGTCGTATCTATTATTTTTTCTTCAATATTCAACAATGTATCGACCAAGTTGTCACAAACATTCTTTTTAATGTGTATTACATCAAGTTTGTGATGAATAAGTAGTTTTGACCAATAAGGAAGATTGAACAAAATACTTTTCTTAGTCCACTTAAAAACTCCTTTTCTTTTTCTATCTTTTAATGAAGTTACTCATTACTGGAAACTTCAAAAAATCTAGTTGTTCGAATATTTCTTGGTCATTCATAACAACTAGAGGTGGTTTACGCTCTACCATTCCATCATGGAGTCTACTTCTATGCCAAACATGATTGTCTAGAAGATACCATCGATGTCCCATGAATGCTATCTTTTTGCGTATTCCGAATGATGATCTATCTCCCATGCAAATGGGACATGCCTGATATCCTTTTGTACTCCAACTGGATAGATCACCATATGCCAAAAAGTCATTAATTGTCCACAACAAGGCTGCATGCAACTGAAAATATTGATCCATTAAACAATCATACGTACGCACACCAAACGTCCATAGATTTTTTAACTCTTAAGTAATGGCTGTAAGTACACATCAATTTCTCTCCAGGAGATTTAGGACCAGGAACTAATGCAATACCTTTTATGGAATTTTGTTTCCTCATCTATTGGAATTAATCTTATATCGAGACTCACTACAAGCCAAACATTGTTGCAAGTCCTCGAACTCCTTCCAAAACAATACACAGTAATACTTACAAACATAAATAGTCTCGTACCTTCAGTCCAAATCACGTAATTTTCATTTGGCTTCATAGAATGAACTATGTTCAAAGTCACGGGCTCTCCATAATACACCTAGTTTATATAGGAGGAGGTGATTCTAGTTGTTAATAGATACGCATCACACCCTCTAAGGAGTCCCAATTTGAATTTATACATTTCTTGCATGGACACCTTATTTTTCCTTAATTATTTGTGTGATGTTTTGCAACCTATAAAACTTGAAAAACTCCTTCTCTATACTCAACAGAAAACCTATCCCTAATTTTCATTCAACTCTTGTCCATCTCGTTAAAAGGCCTAACAAATAAATGAGTTATATTAGTTTTATACATACTCCATTTTAGTTACGTTATTTAACATTTTTTAAAAATTCAAATGAAATTTGAAAATGAAATTCAAATGCAATTTGAAAATGAAATTAAAATGCAATTTGAACATGAAATGCATATTCAATATCAAATTTAATATCGAATTCGATAAAGACCCCTTAGCTTTATCTTAAATTTACTAAACCCTAAACTATTGTTCAATATAATGTATTCAAATTTAATCTAAATTCATACATTATTTAAATTTTGTATAATTTTCTAATTGCAATAAAAAAAATATACATACATAAACATATGCACTAAACTATACTTACATATACATCACACATTACATACACACCCTAAACTATACACATAACACATACACATAAAATTATACTTACATATACATATATATACATTACACATTACATATACATATAACATATACACATTAAACATATACCTACATGTACATATACATACACTCTAAACATATACACATTAAATTATACCTTATATACATTACACATTACGCATTCTAAACTTATATACTCATACATATACATACAAATTCTCTCTCGAATTTTCTCCCTTTCACTCTCGAAAATGACTTCAACAATGGCTGCGGTGGGTAGTGACGACAGCGGCGGCAACAGCACGATAGTGGGGGCAATGGCGAAATCTTCATCTCTCCCTTTCTCTCTCGAATTTTCTCCTTTTCTCTCTCAAATTTTCTTCTTCTTTCATGAGTTTGCGAATAGGTTTTATGTAGAAATAGTCAACACTTTTTGCAATATCTTCAAAAACATCGTGGAAACAGACTTTTTACGACGTGCTTAGTTGTTAACGTCACGAATTATTGTAACTTTTCGTGATATTTGCTTGCTGATGTCGTGGAAAGTTGAATATTAAATTTATTACTTTCGACTTTTCACAACGTATGTGAGAGTGACGTCGCAGAAAAGCGAAACGTGTCATTTTAAATGCAATTTTTTGCGATGTTGCTAGGTCATAAATCATGGAAAGTCCAAAGTAATAAATTCAATTTACAACTTTCTGTGACGTGATCAAAAGGTGACATCGCGAAAAGGTTAATCTTAAATTTATTACTTTTGACTTTCTGCGACGTCTCATGACCTCACGTTGCAGAAAGTCCAAATAATAAATTCAATGTTAACCTTTTTGCGATGTTCAAGGAATCCACATCATGAAAAATTTACTATTTAACTTATTATTTCAACTTTTTGCGATGTCGTTCTGTCGTACGTCGTGAAAAGGTTAACATAAAATTTATTACTTCGACTTTCTGCGACATGTCTTAGCCACGTCGCAAAAAATCTAAATAACAAATTAAATCTTAACTTTTCCGTGACTCTTGGGAGAATCACGTCGCGGAAAGGTTACTATTTAACTTATTATTTCACCTTTCCACAACATACATCAAATGGACATTGCGAAAAATTCCCTATGAAAAAGAACGTTTCGACTTTTTGCGACGTCCCCGAGAATTACGTTGTGGAAAGGTGAAATAAAAAATTAAATAGTAAACTTTTTACGACGTAATGATCACAAACGTCGCGGAAAGCGTCATACTACAATGTGTTATCGCATACGTCGGCAAAAGCTAATTAACACCAACATTGATTTTAGCGACATCTTTTGTTACGTCACGATAAGTCTGATTTCTTGTAGTGCTTGTTTGAGCCTAGAAACTTCAATTTTTTTCCATGGCTTAGAACTTTTAATCTAGCCATAAAAATGGAAAAGTTCCTTCTTCAAACTTTCTTTAGATTATCTTAACTAGCTTACCTCTAAATTGAAGGTTCAAATTTGGAGTATTGCATTCTGTAGTCTTCAAGAACTCCACCTTGCTTAGAATTCCTTCAAAAATGACATTTGTTGCTTTCTTCAAATGGATGAACACTCTTCTTGCATCCTTTTTTTTTTTTTTTTGTGGAAGCCTACTTGATTGTTTTTCATGAAAATCGCACCCAAAAGTGTATTGGTTGTTGGACGTGATTGATTTGAAATTGGGATTATATTTCATGGGACTTAATGTGGAATAAGTCTTACTATCTTTAAGAACAATATTCTCAAACATTTGCCTATAACTAAGGCATGTAAACTTGCTTCACATACTAAAATTATATGGTCTTGTTGTAGTTTGTACGTTTGTGGTGGAATGACGTGTCATTGAATACGAATCATTGCATGTAAAATGCTTTCCAGTATTCTCCTCATCATGCGAGTTGACATGATCATTACATGCAATTGCTCCCAATGTCCCCACCACCTATTTCCAAGTTCTCGTTGTGCAAGTTTTTTCATTGCTTGTCCAAGTGTAAGCGAAACAATAGGTTTTTCTAGATGAACTAGGGTCGAGCTCAAGGAATTGATATCAAAGCTTAGTTCTAGGGTCTACTCATCAACTAGGCGTTATGAAAATTGAGTTAAAAGAATAAAAAGACTCATAACTACCTAAGTATCTTAGAGATGTTGTAAAGGTGACTTAAAGAGGTGGTTAAAAGAATGAAGGTGGTATAGAATGGAGCATGGACTAACTTGTATTGAGGAAAGAGTGAATGAAGATCTAATACTACAAGACGAATAAGCTATACGACCACCTCAATGTGATATAACTCGCTAAACTAGCTTATGATTAAGGCGTGCTCCTCTAAGATTTGTCATTGAACGCACACCTGGTTTCCTTTCGGGATCCAAATGTCTAAGCCTAGTTAAGCAAGGTATATCTAGAATATTTGCCTATATTACTTATAAAGCTTCACATTTAAGGACAGCATCCTCTTGATGTTTCTTGTCCACAATTGTTCACCTTTCAGGATACAAAAGATGGAAGTCATCTTGTTAAGGTGAGAAAACTCTTCCTTTCGGGTGTTAGCCACGTTCTCACTACTTACCCTCTCGAGTAATTGGCAACATATACTGACCCAGTGATGAAAATAGCTCGGCTAACACGATAAGTATTATAAATAAAGCTTCTTATCAAGCATGATTCATAGACTCAAACAATAAATAACACAAAGACAAATGAACAGTTCAGAAATGGATAGATTGAAAGGGGTATAAATGTACATCATATTAAATAATGAAGTCCTTCGGCCACTGTACAATGTGAGCACATACAATGTAAAGAAATACAAAAAAGAAAAGAAAAGATAAGATAATAAAAGTTAGAGGAAGATGGAGATGAGATCTTCTTCACTTAGACTATAGGCTTTTACTCCGCAGTCTGACTAAAGAAGATGAAGATGTGCTTCACAGATGTTGGTAAGGCTAATCTTTGCACCAACTCTTTAGGTTAGTCGGTCTATGCAGACTTCTAGCTCTTTTGACCCATACAAGCCTCCTTTTCTCTCTAGTGATGGAGCTTTTTATATAGGCATCTTTTGATAGGAAATCTATCATTCTGACCATATCAGCACCGAAAGTTACCTTTTTCGTCAAGTCACATCACTTCCACTGCCACTTTTGTCTTCTAGCAAACCTCTTCTAGCGTGGTGATTTGGTCTTGTCTCCTTGTTTTTGTGTGAGTTTCTCTGCAATTTTCCAATTTGTTCTTTTGTTAATAATGTTGCATTTAGACACTAGAAATGGGGTAAAGCAGGCATGAAGTTTATGTAAAATATATTTCCAATTAATTATGTATTTACAACATAAGTTACTTGTTTTTGCACACTTACCATCTGTTTTGGTCCCATTATTGTACCTAAAATATCATAATAACTTGTATTTTTACAAGTTATCAAAGCCCTACCTCACAAACTACACTCCTTTAGGGTTCATTTGAGACAAAAATGGAAGAAAACGTACGAGTAGTTTGAGAGCATTCTTCATATGAAATTGACATGTTTATAAAGATCTTTGCATGGTCGAGAGTGACACCTTCTACTAGCTATTTTTGTGTCTTTGTATGTTGTGAACACTTGTTTTCCACTCCACCAACCTCCCTTGAACACCTAAGGGTCTTCCAAAATTCCTAGCTTACTTACTCATCTCACATAACCTTTTAATAAGGTCATCCCCCCTAGCTACTGATCATAAAGCCATTTGCTCTTATTCGCATGGATCATCACACGTGCACTTCACTTGTCTTGTCATAACATCTAGATTTGGCACATGGAGGTTCTCAACTCACATAGCCCTTTAAACACTTTACAATGTCGCATCCTAAGCTCACAAAGGCTTGCTTGGTGCCTAGACACTTTGGCCACCTATGACATGCCCTTAGAGGTTCTCAAGACATCCTTTCGCCACCTAACATGTCAAAACCCCTAAATTTCAACACTGAGTCAAAAATCAACATAAAACCCTTTCTTCCCTTCACTTGGCCACCAACCTCTTAAGCCTTCAACACTTAAGGCAATCTTTCACACTTTCTTCAACAAGCAACAAAAGCAACACAACTCAATACTAAACTAAAGGTTAGGTTTAGGGTTTATATTGGAGGTTGGTTCAAGTTTTTTTTTTTCTTGGTTGGTTTGAAGTGTTCGAGTCCGATTTGAGGTGGTTTATGAACTACTATTGTAATAATTTATTGTGTTAAGCTTGTTTAAGGATATGTCAAAACTGGTCCATTTTAGTATCATTAATTAATTAATTATGCATTGTGAATTGTATGTTTTAATTAAATTAAATCTTTTTTATTTATAAAGTCTGTCATATAGATTTTAAACCCCACCATAGCATTGGAATATTCATGAATTGAAAGTGTGTCATTAGAGTTATAATGTATATATATGTGTAGGATTTCATGAGTATTACTATTAAATATAATAATTCATGAAATGTATGTTTGCATAAGTGTTATAGAAAAGAGTGTTAAATGAAACCTATAGGTCTTGTCCAAAGTTATAAGAGTTATAAAATGAATTAGACATCTAAAATCTATAACAAAATTTATCTTGTGGGATAGGGAATTAAACCTTAATTCTACGTGTGTGCGTGTGTGTGATTGTGTATGTGTGCCGCGTGTTGATATATAGATATATACATGTATATAGGCATGTATGCATAGATATGTATGTATCTATGTGTGTATGTGTATGTATGTATTACAAAATTGAGAGGTGGGAATTAATTCCCTTAACTAAGTTCACTTTGACAGAATTTACTAAATAATTACGGTAAGTTTTTTTTTTTATGTTAATTTCTATAAATTAGTATAATGAATTTCAGTGAAATTTAATTAATCACACTATTCATTCTCCTAATTGATTAGCATTTTCTGAACATGGGATTTAATTGTCCAAGTAATTTGAAACTTTAGGAAAGATGATAAAAAATTGACACAACCTCCAAAAGTTAATTTATCCAAAAGAAAAAAAAAAGTAAGATAAAAGATTGGTCTACATCAAGAGTGAAAGCATATGAGAGTTTCCAAATTGTTCGGTCAGACAATAAATAAATAAATAAAACAAACGAAAGAAAGTAAGGAGATACTAAAGGATACAGAATTTTTGGAGTGGTCGCAAAGTCAAGTTGCAATGAAAGTAATAATAAGAATCATAGTAACAACTATAAAAACCTCCATTGGGGTAGTCATCCTAAAATCATAATATTTTTCAGTTTTTTTTTTCTGCATATAAGAATAAAATAAAAATGGCTCAAATTTCTCATGTGTCTGCTGATGTTCAAATTAAATGTAGTCCTGAGATGTTCCATGGTTTTTTTAGGAAAGATATGTTCCAATTGGCCCAAATGTTCCCTAAAAACCTTCATACTTGTGAATTCCTCGAAGGAAATGACTTTACTACCGGCGCTCTCATGCAGTGGTCTTATGATATTGGTAAGCCATATTCTTTCTTTCTTTCTTTCTTTTCTTTTCATTTCAAAACTTCACAATAAATTTATCAAATTTATACATTCTCCACCAATATATTACTGCTTCAACTCCCAACTGTCCCAACATTGAACTAGGGTTTATTTTTCGGTTTATTTTGCAAATAAAAAGATTTAAAAAAAAATTATAGACTAGATAATCCATATTCGAATAGGGAGTCTATTTTTTATTTTAATATATATTGTTAAATTATGAGCTATATACAACATAGATGACTTCAATTCTCTTTTATAAACCCTAAACCCTACAAGTTAATTTGCTTCTTACTCCCAACATAACACATATGCTATAGTGTTCAAAAAAAATTTTACAATTCGCCATTGAACTCAAAATAATAATAAAAGAAGAATACAAGAGTTGTTTGACGATCAATCACATTATCTAATACTTTCTTACACCAAAACTAGATATTGTTATATCTTATATATCGACTTAACCCTAAACATGGAAGTTAATAATTATTTAATTATTTTTTTCTTTTTTCTTTTTTATTTTGCTATGATATTCATCTATTTTAGTATAAACATTTAATTTGATAGTCAATTTTCAAAAACATAGAACTACTTTTTCATAGAGCTAGTTTGATAATTTAGAAAAATAAAACAAGATTAATTCTTTTTTTTTTTTTTGGAAAGGGCGTCTGCTTTTAAAAAGTTCAGAAAAATTTGTGGGTATGTGTGTGGGTATATAATAAAAGAAAAAAGAAACATTATTCTTTTTATTTTTGCAGTTGGCCCTGCAAAAGTGAAGGCAAAAGTGGCCGATGTGGATGAACAAAACAAGTCAATCACATACGAAGCTGTTGAAGGAGATATACTAAGCCACTACAACTTTTTCAGAGCCAAGTTCCAAGCCTCCCCCAATGGAGAAAACGGCGGCGCCACCGTAAAATGGACGATCGAGTTCGAGAAGGCAGACGAGAACACCCCTACCCCGGAAGCTTACCTGGACTTTGTTTCTAAGCTCTCATTGGGACTTGATGCTTACCTTGCTACCAAGTAAATAATTAAATAGCCACTACAACTTGATGCTTGCCTTTCCTTGGAGATGCTGCAATGTTATTAGGTATTATTATGAATGTATTTGGACTTTAATAAAAAAGGGCAATTGTTAGATGGCCGTTGCTTTCCCATTCTAATATGTATCGTACTGTTCTATCTTTGTTGCGATTATTTACAGCAAATTCCATAAATTTGGTGTATCCAAATTTTGGATTTTAAAATTTAAAATACATAATTATATTTAAAAAAAGAAGATAAAACAGTAAGGGACGGCTGTTTGGGGTTTGAATTGTGTTAAAATATTAAGAATCTCGCATTGGAAAAACCAAAAGGACTCACATTCTTTAGTCCTTAAATGGAGTACTTTTCTCATTGTCAATTGATTTCGAGATAAGAACCTCATACTATTAAATGTGATATAATACATTAACCCGAAACGGTCAGTCCAAAATTTGTGAGGACATGTTAAGATGTTTTTGTGATGAAACCCTATACTACCAAATAAGTTTATATAGTATGTTTGGAGAGTTTATATACCTAAAGAATTCATGTGTCTGTGTTTGAGGTGTAGAGAGTTACTTTAATTTGTCTCAATTTATATGTTTTGGTCTGGGGTCTGGGAGATGCAAGATTGAGTACATTAGGGGAATCCAATGCTACTTTTTAAATTTTTTTGAACTTTCGTAATCTGTTTTTATAATTACTATTTTTGTTTAGAAACCTGTTTTTTCAATAGTTTTACCCATCTTTGTTTGAATAAAATATGGTTGACAACTTTTTTAAAGATTTTTTTATTATTTTTGTAATGCCTTAAGTTTAGGAGGGGAACAATTATGGATGAACCAATATCACATTTGAATTAGAGTGATCTTAAGAACATGAAAATAAGGTTAAGAAAGCTTAAAAAAATATAAAAACTACAACATGTATCAACAAAATACACCTTCCTTTTTGGTAGCTCAATTATAAGAACTCCAAAGTTAATCATGCTCAATTTGAAGCAATTCTATATTTAATTGACCCTCTGAAATTTTTTTTATGATGTATGTGAGTGAGGACAAAACATGTTAGAAAAAACCCTTGTTGATTAGTGGAAACAATTTTCCCTTCAACAAGCATTTAAGACCAGCAAGAATGATGTTGTCAGATCATAAGAGAATGTGAAGATCCAAATTATGAATCCCGGTCCAAATTCTGGACGTTGGGTGTTACAACTAACTAACCACATTTTCTACAAAAATATAGTTAAATAAAATAGGAAACTAAAAAGAAACCAAAACTTTTGAATCCAAATTTTTCTCCGGGACTTTTTTCGTTCTTCCTATTCTTGCTCTACATTTTTTCTTTGATTAATTTTTTTAATGGAAACTCTCTCCTCATCTTAGCAACCAATAATACATCCCTACTTTTTTCAACAATTTGACTTTTGAATCCTCCAAATTTGGAGGATTATTAAACAACAAATCTCAATTTTCATCAAAATGCTCTATAAAACAAACCTCGATTTTATGATTTTTTTTGTCATTTGTTATTTTTATTTTGAATTTTTGTTTTCATTTGTTTTCTTAACAATTTGTTTCATAATTCTAATACATACATACTTTTTCAAATTCTTTAACACTTATCTCATATTAAATTAATTTTATATTTAACTTTTTCACTTAAACGTCGACAACATACAATTATATATAGATTAACAACCCTACAAAACCCTTTAAGAGTCATAAAACTTACGAGTTAAACATATTCTAGATACTGAAATGGGTCATTAAAGTTGGTCCAAGAAGTGGTTGTCGCAAAGCTGAAAATTGGCTGTTGAAGTTGGTTATTGGAGTTTTCAACGAAAATGGATGACAACGCCAGTAATTGATGATCATCAAAGTTGGCTATGACAAGGTGGTGATCTGAGTTATCATCGGAGTAATGCTTACCTTCCTACAACTAACTAATTAAATAGTCAAGTCGTTGGGGGATGTTGCAACGTTGTTAAGTATTATTATTAATGTATTTGGACTTTAATAAAAAGGGGCAATTGTTAGGTTCAAATGGTTGTTTTTTGTCCGGTTCAAACTTTATTGTGATTATCAATTACTTCAAATTCCACAAGTACATGGATAGAAAAAAGAATCTATTTACAAAATATAATAAATATATATATATATATATTTAGAAAACTCATAATTTTGTTTTCTTGAGGTCATTTTCGGTCTAGATTGATCACAAGATTCTTTCCATATTTAAAGAACTTTTTGAAGAATTTATCTCGATCTCTCTCAATCGGGTGCATCAGCGAAATTGGTCTATAACTTAAACTAATTGGCCTAAAAATAAGTAACCCCCAATAAAAAATTAGTTGGTGGAGTGAGTGATGGAGGAACTTCCATGTTGGTCAACCTAAAAATGACTAAAAAGTATCTAGGTCTTAGGTCTTAGTTTTTAGTTTTCATTTTAGTTTCTGTTTTTAAACTCGAAGACATCTTGGAACAACCTTAGCTCAAAGTCGTACTACATAATGCTTATGTGTTTTTTAGCTCAGGGCCATCTTGGGGCAACGTCGGTCCAGGATCATTGACATAATTGCTTAAATTTTTCATATAGGTGCATCTCAAGGAAACCTTAGCCTGAGATCATACTACATACGCATGCTTATGTAGTATGAACTCGGGGCCATCTTTGGGCAATTTTGGCCCTTAATCATCGACAAAATTGAGGAATTGACTATATCATTGACATAATATGTTTATGTAAGTATTATCTCGAGGACAACTTTGGCCGAGATCATTGACATAATTGCTTAAATTTTTCAGTTTCGTGCATCTCGGAACCACAATGGCTTGAGAACAGTTAACCTAAATGCTTCGAGAACAGTATGATTTAAAGTAGTACCCTACTGGGATTTATGCGTTCTAAAGTCTCATAATGTATTGGTTGATTCGTTTAATTATTAATTATGCAATATTGATTTCTGTACTATTAAGTGAAAAAAATCTAAGGTTATTGTATGATCTTGGATCAATAAGACTTTAGAACACATAAATCCCAACAAGGACTCTCGTGAAAGATTTGGCTCAAGAATAGTTAACCTCAAATTCAATTTTTTAATGAAAAACCCATTCTCTCGATGATGCATTCAGTCGAGAGAGACCGAGATAAATTCTTCAAATAGTTTTTAAATTTTGAGAAGATCTTGGGGTCGATCTCGGTCAAGATTAACCCAAAGAAAAACAAAATTACTAGTTTTCTAATTCTGTGCTACTTTTGAAATATAAAATAAAAAAATATGCTAGTTTTGTCAATTTTCCAGTTCATTCACTTTGACGTCACCATCTTCAGTGTCATTCATGTCTCCGGCATCCCCTTCGTCACGTCTTCAGCGTCGTTCACGTCGTCGGCAACGCCCCATCACAAACA
>JBBPDI010000023.1:16043805-16059928 GCA_037974545.1 Cucumis variabilis
AGACAAACAATTCTCCCTACTTGGTTGAATCTTTCTTATGATGGTTCCACTTGGGAGATTGTTCAATCTCATCTTTACGGCTTCCACAAATGGCCGAACATCAAACTCTGCATCCCCCATCTTATCATCAAGCGAAAACAGATCTTTGTCATATACAAGCTGTGTGAACATGAATATAACACAAAAGATTATGCTTATGGAACACTTTTCATATTTCTCTTTCATTGAATTTAAGCTCATATGAAACAAAAGAAAAATAAAACTGTGGGATGTGATGTATTATTTACCACGTTCACAGGGAGACTTGGGTCTTGGATTGATAGAGTTAGATCTTCGTTCCACTCTGGGTTTATATTTTGCTTCACTACCCGAGTCTTCAATTTCTGTAGATAACGCAATATAATTGAGTTACTCCACCAAACTGAAATACATTATTGCAAATACGATACATTCTGAGAGAGCTGAGTTAATTTTAATTTCTTTTCCAACATTTTAAATTGAGCCTTAGAACTAATTGGTGAAGAAATGACTCTCTACCCAAAACTTTAAACTTGATTTTTATTATTAAGAAAAAAAAGCTCAATAAATTTTAATATATTTAACAGTCTTAAAATACTTTAATCTTGTTTAGAAGTATTTTAACTTATGGATTTCTTTATTTTGCCATATATCTTTATCTAACAAATGTTTTCAAAAGATCTAAACTCAAATTCAAAAACTTTTTTTTTAAAAAAAAAAATATCTCAAATTCAAGAACTTTTTTTAAAAAAAAAATAGCAAAACCATATGTGAGAAAACAAATAAAAATTTTCGAAAAACCAAATAATTTTTCTAAAACAAATGAGCAAAATATCCAACAAGATGAAGAATTAATGAAAATTTAGACTCAAAACTCACTATTTTATAGTTTGTTAAACAATCACTGAACTGTTAAGATATTGGAGAACTTAAAAAATGGTTAGAACAAAAAACAACCAACCAAACTTTGCTCCTACACAAATTTGACCAAGTTTTGGACGTGAATTTGTATAAAGACAACAATCTATATATCTTATAAAGATCGTGTGAAGTCTACGTCTTAAAAACCATCAAAACACAAAAAACAAAAGAATGAAATCACACAAACATCGAAACAGATACAGATACATGAGATGATGATTTTCCAGTCAAAAGCTGGAAGAAAACCAGAATGAAAAAAGGAAGAACGAAGTCAATCAAAAAAACAAAGACAGAGTAACGACGAAGAAGACGAAGAAGATACCTGTTTGCCCATCTTGAAAATAACATAAGGATCACTGCTGCAAACATCTCTTACAGCAAGATTCACGCCTCTAAACACATGAATTCTCAACAATCCCATTAAATTCTCCATTTTCAAAACCAAATCAAAAGTTTCTCCAGCTACAACAAACTCTGTTTTTTTGTTTGGGTTATTGATTTCGCTTTCCTTCTTTGGATATGCAGAAATACAAATACCCAATACTTCCACTCTCAATGACAATTGACAATTCCTATGTGACAAATTTTTTATGATTCAGCCTTTAGCATTTGCTATTCTACCTAATTTATATACCTTCAATTATATTTTTTCCTTTTTCTTTTTTCTTTTGGGAAAATGAAATATGGCATAGTTTGACTAGTCTAACTTCAGTTGAATTACCACTTTAGCCTTCATTCTTTGGTTTTGATTTGGCCTCTATGGTCTTCTTGGTTTCTTTAAAGTTCTGAAAATTTGGGAATAGAGAAAGCATCCAAACATTTCAAATTAGGGGAACATTGAAACATGTATTAACCCAACTCATATATATGTTTTCATGCTTCAAAAGTGCACTAAAATTCAGATTTGTTGATGTACAAACATCTTTATACTAAATATATTCTTAGATGCTGAATAAATGAGATTATTAAAGCTTTTATAAATATTTTTTTCAATGTTAATATCTACATCTTTATATAAATGGTTACCATTATAATCAATTTACTGTAGAGATAATATTGTGGAATTATTTTCTACACTTTCGGATAATAAATCGTTCTAACTTAAACATGGATTACACTCATTTAATTTTACGTCCAAAAGTGAAATAGTTGAAACTATATATTAGACTTTATATATAAATATCTAACCAATTAACAATAAGTGTATTTAAAATATATAACGTGCACACAGTAACATACTTAAGAATTCGACCTCAACTGTCCAAACACCCTCAAAAATGTTTTTGTTTTTAATCTATAATTTCTATTGTTTGCTAACTAAACATCCTACCCAACTGTCAAGTACTTGATCAAAGTACTTTAGTAGTATAAGAACATTTACACTTTTAAAGGTTCATATGTCTTGAATTCTCACGAGAAAAACAAATTCTAACAGTGTTATTAAAGGTATGTTGTCTTTTTGTTTCTTCTTGACTACGTAAAAGCTTATATAATTGTCTCTAGTTTAAAAATACAATTAAACATTACTATGATTTGTCATATTATAAAACATGTCACAATAATTAAACAATATAAATAAAATAAAATTATAAAGGCTAGAGAGACTAATTATGGTAAATATAATAACCGACTTTAAATGATTTTAAAAAAAAATTAAACACCCTTATTTTACCATATCAATTAGATGAGAATCCAACTTTCCAAGTGAGATTTGGTCAATCAAAAACAATGAAATTCATAACTATCACACGGCTGATCAATGGACCCATCCAAAAAGTAACGTTCGTTTTAAATGTGAAAAAAAAATTAGCTTTTATGGAGAAGATTTGTAACAAAATCTTTTATTTTTTAAAATATTTTAAAAATCTTTTGTCAATCAAAATCTTTGTAATTTTTTCCTTGCTACAATTTCAATATATATATAATTAAATCTTTGTACTTAACAACAATTGGTCCTTTTAAAAAAAATAATCATTTTAGTTATGATCAATAATTTGACTTAGAATAGCTAGTAAATATGAAAATCAACGTGGTTTTAATTTAGACCACTTTTTAAATTTAGTCTTAGAATATAATACGATCAACTAACACTTCTAAGATATTAACCAAACCGAAAACATGTAAAAAATTATTAAATTAATTAATGACAAAAGAATTTTTTTTAAAAAGAAAAAGTCAATTGTGTTCAAGAATCTAAATTGAAACTTTCACGATTATTATAGATTAAATTTGAAAATGAATCAAATCCAAAACAAAAATGTACTAAAAATTAAAACTCAGTCAAAATGTGTAGTTTAATAACAAATGTTTAAGTGAAATTTTGATAATTGTATTCGAAAAGAAAATGATTAACTTTTAAAAAAAGTCAACAAAATTAAATTCCTTTTTGGAATTGGAAGTACCAAATGCAAGTTGGGAAAAGGAGAATTAATTTAGAGAAAATGAAAGACGCCACGCTGGCGGAATTGACCACTTTGTCAATGGTGACCGATCGGTCCCACGTGGCTCGCCGGCGTCACTTATTTGACTTCTACACCAAAGTTTACACTTAGCGCATGGCCCACAGATGAGAATATATATTACTACAGAAATTAGAGAAATTTTATGTTATGCTGCATAATCTAATTTCTAAACTTTAGTAAATTTAATTTTCATATTCTTTCAAATTTAGTTTAGTTAAAAAAGTTATATCGTGTTTTGCGTCAAAACATGTATAATTAACTGACGTTTGTGGTGATTCAAAAAATGACTTAGTTCCTAAAAATTTTATAATTTTTATTCCATTATAATTTTAACAAAAATTTAACACTGGGAGGCCATGGGAGAAATGAGTGATTTATGTCAAGATTAGTGTTACGATAATTTTAGTATTGTAATAGTTTTAGTCAAAAGTGGATTCATTAAGGGGCCAGCGGGGGCACGTGCCCCCGCATATTATCAATTTTTGTACTTTAATATTAATTTTGAAGTCTCTTATTTCAACATATATTAAATAATGTTTTATTTTAACTAAAGTTTAGTTCTGGTGTAGTGGTTGTGCCTAATTCCAAACATCAATAATTTTGTTTTTCAAATATCAAATTTCTTACTAAATTTCAATAATTTATTTTTATCAAATATTAATTTTCTTTATAAATGTCAATAATTTTATCTCTCAAAGACTCTAAATGTCGATTTTATTGACAAATTTTAATTATGTGATAAAAGAAAGATAATTTTTTTAAAAGAGAAAAAAAATCTAGCTAAGTAAGATAAAAGCCTAACTTATTTCCTAATCGTTATTTGTTATCTAACAAATATTTAGAAAAAAAATGCTTCTAGAGTTTGTTGAACTAAAAGGCATTGGTGATTTTGCAGTGAAAATGGTTACGAAAAGAGATAAAGTCTACCAATTAGTTTATAGGTTACTCACATTGGCATTGATTTTACCAGTTGCAACAACTACTGTAGAGAGAATATTTTCTGCTATGAGTATTGTGAAGACTCAACTGTGCAATTGAATGGTAGATTAATAGATGAATGATTGTTTTATAGCTTATATTGAGAAAGATTTATTGGATAAGTTAGATATAATAAACTTATTATAGATAGATTTCAAAACGTGAAAACTCGTAGAAGACAATTGTAATAAGTATTAAATTAATTAATCTTTGAATCTATTAATATTTTTTAAAAAAATATTTTTTAGTGTGTTTATTATATAGTGCCCCTATATAAAATTTTTGGATCTGCCACTGATTCTAGTGTTATGATAGTATGCGTTTGGAGAAAAGATCATTATATAATAGTGTTGTGATAGTATGTGTTTGAGAAAGGATTGGAGAAGGAGTGGAGTAGTGAAAAAAGAGAGAAAAGAAGGATTATGGAAAACATAATCCTAGGTTTGCCATCACCCTTCTCCCAAATAACATAACCCACCCCACATCTCCATAGACCTAGGGTCAAACACCCCCTAAAAGGAAACTTGGACTTTGTCTAACGGATCTTCTTTAAGTATTGATTGACACACCAAATATCAATATAAGGATAATTTTTTTTTAAAATTAGTGTTTTAAGTTTTGCCATATTTTTGTAAATATTTTACTTCACTTTGTTATATATTTGAAAATATTTCTTTTTTTTTCCTAAAAATCATTCTTAATAGGTCTATTTGATATAATAATTTGAGTCAAATAAATTAATACAAATTTGATAATATATGAAGTAGATATGTGTTCTTCAATTTTATATGGATTTGTGTGGACCTCTTCCCTTAAAGCAAGATATACATAAACTTGGGTTATTTTCGAATATAGTAAAATAAACTAAAATATTTACAAATTATAACAAAATGTTACAGTTTATTTACGATTCGTAATAGGTCAAGATAGTAGATAGACTACTATTTTTGTCTACATGTTACAAATAGACACAAATTATAATCTCTTTTGGTCTAACATAGTCCATTGTACATAGACTGTGATATTATACTATGTTTTGTAAATACTTAGGTTCATTTTGCTACATTTTGAAACAACCTTATATATAAACTTTCCAATTTAACTAATTCATTCAAAATTGTAATTTTTCATCTCATTATTATTTTCTCAATGAATATTAATCTAATTGAAAAACCAATAAGTGGATCTAAGATAGGCATAATGTAAAATACGATGTCGCAACAATATATCTCACAAGATGGCAATTACGAAAACATGTTGAAAAATAATGACATAAGAATTGATAACCAGTCGGTGCAAAATCACCTACGTCTGAGGGGTAATATGCCCAGTGGAACGAAATTTTATCATATAAAGAGTTTAGCAATTACAACGAAAACACTTATGTCCCAGTCTCTCTCTTTAGTGACTCCTATATAAATTGCTCTTCAACGTTTCAACTTAGGCCCCCCTAAGATTGAGCTCCCTTCACTTCTACAATATATGCTTAGGCTCCTCTTAAGAGTGAGATACCATCGCCACTACTAGAAAAATGGGTTTTAATGACACTACTAATCAAAACATTGTATCGTGATAATAAAAAAAGGGGTGGGGTGAGGTAAATTATGTCATTGAAAATAAAAATACAGATTATTTCTTGACATAATTTAATTTATTTTGACACAATTTTTGCGTCGTTAATTAATCACAATTTTATTGTGATTAAAAAAAATTCAAATGAAAAAAACCTCAAATTACAAAATTTTTTAATTTCTCCTCCCTCACGCAATTAAAACTAAATAAAAACCCCAAATTTTCTCTCAAGCAAAAATATTGTCGTTGAACAAAGCCTTAATATATTTTTTCTCTCTCTCTACCGATGCAAAAAAATAAAAAATAAATTGTTAAACAAAGTGGGCAACCGCGTCATTGTAAAGAACCCTTGCCTTCCAATTTTCTGCCACTTGTTGCCGTTGGTTCCACACTCCAGCCATTGTCATCGTTGTCGCCACAACAAGCCTTCGCCATTAAACTCACCAATCTAACCACTTTCTTCGAATAAATTTATTTAGAAATATGAATTTTAGTGACACTTGAAATCAAGAAAAAAGGGGTGGGGGAATAAAATGTGTCGTTAAAAATAAAAATGTGAAATTTTCGTGATACATTTTCTCGACACAAATTGTGTTTTCTTGACACAAATTGAGTTTTCTTGACACAATTTTCTCATTGTTAATTTACAACATAAATTATGTATCATTAAAAATTACCTAATAAAAAATCAATGTGTTCCTTCATTCGTATGTTTTTTTTTATTTTAGAAAAAATAAATCTTTCATCTCTCTTGCGAACCACGAATGAAAAAAAATCTTACTCCATCTCACGTCGTCGCTGTCTTTCTCTCTCGCAAATGCTCTCCGATGACGTTTCTTCCTCTTTCACAAACGCTCTTCATGACTTTTTCTCTCTCTCACAAGCTCTTCACATGCGGTTTGAAGGACCTCACCAAATTTGCAAGTAGTTAAAGAATCCATGGACCATGAGATCGATCAAAGTCCATTTATGAGTTAGTTTGATTAGATTATTAATTTATCTTTTGAATTATTGTAAAACCTTTACCAAAAATGTAATTTACATTTTTTTTGTTATCAATAAAAATATCTTTCTAAACATATGTGGGTAAGTTGAATCATGTATTTAAGTTATTTATATATCCATCATTTATATTTCAAAAAATATATGTTGTGACTTGGAAAATAACGATGCCAAACAAGTATCGACATATAAGTCATTATTAAACAAAAATAATGTTGTAACCATCGTGAGTTGACCTAGTAGTAAAAAGTTAAAAAATTAAGAAAGAGGTCATGAGTTTGATTCATGGTGGCCACCAACCTAGGAATTAATTTCCTACGAGTTTTCTTGATACCTAAATATTGTAGAGTCAGGCGAGTTGTCCCGTGAGATTAGTTGAGGTGCACGTAAAACAACAATAGTTTGTGAAATAAAATCATCACATTTTTTTACAAGAATTGTGTGAAACAAAGCATTTAAACATGACAATATATTCACGTCAATGTAAGGGTATTTATGACAATATACTGGTGTCGAGTTATAGATAATGGTGACATATTTATTGCATCGAGGTAAGGGTATTAATGACACAATTTTGGCGTCATCTAAGCATCTTTAATGACACATTTTTTAAAGTGTCGTTAAATAACATTTCTTGATAGGGGCTTCAATGTCGCAAAAATTGTGTTGTTGAAACTCTTTATGACGCAAATTTTGCATCATTAAAATCCAAATTTCTAGTAGTGCGCATTCACGATATTTAGGCACCCCCTAAATACAATATCAATAACGAACTCATTCCGAGTTTTACAATGGCTATTGAATCAATAGTCTCACTAACAAGCACATGATTTTCACTATCAATACATGAAGGTTAAGGTTTAGGCAATTCCTAAGCTCAAAATGTTCAAGAACACACTTCTATAATGAAGTTGCTAACCCTATAATGAATAAGAGCACCGTATAAATATAGTTTGCTTTCGAAATATATTTTAGGGATAGTAAATATTAATTTCAAGAGAATGAAGAAAGAAAAATATGACTAAAGAAACAAGATCCATGAAATTTGTAAAATAATTTTTCAAATATAGAAAAATTATTTTGTTGAAGATGTTATCCGACGATCCCAAAGTTTTGCCAATGTCTTTGAGATGTTGTCCAACATGATATTCAATTTTTCCTTTAATAAAATTAGCCAACCAAATCAGTAACAATCTTTCCCTTTGGCTATTTTTTAAGGCAAAATAAAAAAATAATCAAAAAAATAATCAAGAAATCAAATAAACACAAACTATACAACAAGTTAATGGCTTTGACAACGGAAGCAATCCAAACCAAGCACGAGCAACTCACAAGCAAACTAATAGTTATAACCACATTCATGTGAGATCCGCTTCTAATTTGAGTATAAGAAGTAAAATTTGGTTAAGTGTTTTGAAATTGGCGTTTTGGATAAAAGGAGGCGTTTTGAAATGAGATTTCACGATAAGAAGTTGACGTTTGAATCAATCCGCAAAAATGATTAAGTGATAAAATCTTATATGATTAAGTATAAGTTTTGCGATTAAAAAGTTAGTTCGTGGGAAATTTTTGAGAAAAGAAGGATTTGCGTTAGGACCTAAAAGTCTAAACGCTTACAAGAGAAAGATTTTTCACGAGAAAAGGTTGGGTAGTCTGCAAAAGGATTTATTGCGTTAAGACTTTCGAAAATTATGTTAAGTGGTTGAAGTTATTCGCAGAATGGTTAGGCGAGAAGAAAGGTTTGACGAAAAAATGTCAAATCTGATTTGATAAGGGTTAATGAGTAAGATTAAGGATTTAAGCATGACTAAGATAAATATTAATTTTACACGTGAAAAATTTTAAGTAGGAGCTGAAATTCGAACAAAGAACTAAGTATGACTAACCTGGGTTAAGGAATAGTATAAATAGAGGATTTGGTCATTAAGTAAGCACTAAGATTTTGTTAAAGAGCTAAGGTGTTGCTGTTTTGATCTTGCGAAAAGAAGAAGAAAAACAAGGTGTTAAGTGTTGTGGTTGTCCCATGAGAAGGCTACGGGAGGAGGAGAAGAGGAGTTTTTAGTAAGGATTTGTGAATAATCTTTTCTTTTAAAGTATTTATATGATTTCAAACATGTTTTATAATGTTCAAAGCTTGATTTAATGACTATGACATTGATTAAGAAATGATGTCCAAACCATTACTTGCTTCCTTTGAATAAGTTAACTGTTATGTGCAATAAGGTTAAAGGCAACCATCTAGAAAAGACATGCATGGTGGTGTGAAGTCGGCTAATCACTAGAAGAAATCTGGGCTTTAATGTCAGGTGGAAAAAATAAAAAATGAGCTTGAATGTCGTTTTTTAAAAGACGGATGTTTAATGTGGGTTTTAAATCGACATTAAAGAGGAAGAAACCGACATTAAACATCCTCCTTTTGAAACACGTCATTAAAGATCCATTTAATTTTTTTAAAATTTTGTTAAAAGATAATGGTTTCTCTCCTTTACTTTACTCTCTCTCTCAAACCCACACGATTCACATCGATTTCTTTTTTTCTCTTCTCAATCTCATCTACCTTTCTTTCCTATATCTATTCTCCCCAAAGGCTGCCGCAAGAAATCCCTTGTGGCCAGCCTTTTCGTCATCGAACCACCACGTGCCCAGCCTTATCGTCGTCGAACACCCCCATTGCTTTCTTCTTCGTCGTCATTATTTTTCTTTCCATTGTCAATAAAGCCATCTTCAGTACAATTTGGGAGGTAAACGCAAGCGCTCTTGTTGGGTGTTCCTATTCAACCATGACAATTCGATCCTAACCCCACTCTCTCTCTTATTCATATTTTCATTTTGATTCGAAGATATCGCACTGTGTTCCCATGTTTATGTGAGCCAACATTTTTCCTGCTAGGGTCCTTGGCGAGTCCTCGTGTTAAATTTAGGGATTCTGTACTTCTGCATCGGCTATGCGTTTCAACGAATTAGCGAGTTCTTGACAGCATAAGGGCATATTTTTCTCCTCGGGTTTCTGATTTCAACATGTCAGGAGCTTCAAGGAGTAGAGTTACTATTACACTCGACCGTAGCGAACAGGTTGGTTGTCACTTTGTTTTACTGTTGTTCGGTTATCTTTTGGTTGGTTGTGTTCACAGTTGACATATGTTGTTTCAGTTTTTGTTGGGAATGGTTTCTCTTAATGGAACATGAACTTGATTCTCGTTTATTGCTTCATAAGAGTCATCTGTATAAGCTTCATTGCATACTGTTGTTATCGAGAAGTCAGGACGCAAAATGGAAATAAAATTTTTCTCTGTTTTTCTAATTATTCCTTTCTATACCGAGAAAAGCTCATCTCAGTATGTGTTTTGGACCAAGAGTTCCATGGTTCAAATGCCCATCTCATTTGACTAATTACTCTTTTCTTGCTGATTGAATCTGGAAACGTTGTTGAAAGTCATTTTTCTGGTTATATATTTTATTTCTACAAATACCTATATATCACATTGTAGGTAGTAAAAAAGGCCGGCCCAGGGACTGATGTTTTCGTCTCTGATTTTTGGCCTGTATTTGGAACCCGACGGTCTGTAGGAGATAGGTTGGGAAGTAGCTCTGATAGTGATCTGTTTTATGGAAGCCAACTCAATAACAAACGGTATGTTGTTCTTCCCTTTTACTTTTCATCTGCTGCCTTAAGTTAACTTAGAATTCTGGTGTATTTTGAATGGATGCTTGAAAAAAGAACGTAATTGTATTTGAAAAATATATATTAATTACAAAATACATTAAATTGAAGGTTATTAATAGAAATGTTGGGCAAGCAATTTATATGACCTTTATTTTTGGAGTCTGGATTAATTTCTTTTGGTTCTATTTTCTTGTTCCTATATGACATCGTAATCCACCGTGGCACAATACAAATATCTTACGCCGTACCCCTTCAACCAGAATGCAGACGACTTACCTCAGAAGGACTACAATGATATTTTATCAGCATTTTGAATGCAGTTTGGGTGAAGGGAGGGTTGTTTCTTTTTATGCAACTGCAAATCATAACTTCATGTATTTTATTTTATCTTTTTTAATAAAAATTACTGATAACTTCATCTAATTATTAATAATTAATAAGCTCTCTTTAAAGCACACACAAAAATTGATTTTGCCATCTGGGAGTTTCTTTGGTCTCTTTCGCTTCTTTTAGGCTATAGGAGAATCTTATCATGGTTTGTTGTTCGTGATTGGTGATGGTTCGACAATTTGGATCTCACTTGTGGCAGAGTTCAGTAATTCTTCTCCTACACAGTCAATTAATACATTGTAGGTTGCATTCTACAAACAAAAAGAAGTCCATTAGCGATATTTACTTGTTTGTTTATCATTATTGCATTTGTGTTCATTATAAATTATTTTCTATATCTCTAGTTATTACTCTTTGTCTATTAACATTGAAAAAGGAGATGAGGTCTTTGAATTTGACATCGACTCTGGCAGTGACCAATTCAAGGACTTCCTCTTTTCTGCAAGGTTACACAAGAATATAATGGCAAAATTGTTGAAATTCTCGTTAGCTTGTTGGCTTGAAAAGAAAATATACTATAACTATCCATGCTTTTAAGGTAAACGAATTAGGGGAGAAGGATTAATTCAAATACAAAGTGTTGTTGGCTAGAGATATATTTCATCTCTTGATATATTATTAGTTAATGTTTGTTTCCTTTGGTAGTGACATTATATTATCGTTATAAATTTATCTTTGGTTAATGATGTCTAGTAATTATTTTTGGCAAATTTTCTTGTTAGTGCTTAAGTTTGATTTCATACTACCTTTACCACAGTTGTACGACTTCAGGATTCAATTGCATGTTGCCCTTTTTCTTTTGTTATTACCGATGGACTTTAATTTGTGATACCTTTAAAGAATAAAATATATGGCTACTTGTGTTGAAGTTTATTTGTTGAATGCTTGTTTTTTTTCCTCCACCCGTCTTAATATTTTTAAGTGTGTAATAATGTCAGCAGTTTTTAGTCCTTAAATTTGTTTTGTTGAGGACTTGTTTCCTTTTTGAGTTTACATTGTGTATGTAAATTCTTTTATATGGCGTTGAAGGGGTGTTGATTTCCATCTTTTGTGAGTAGTTTCTTTTTGTTTTTCTAACTTATGTAATGGAAATTTAGATACTCATCCTCTAACTTTCCTTGGGATGTGATACATTCAATTGGTACATTTGTTTCTCATCTTTATTATTGGTGTTATTTTTTTCATTTGGGGTTTAAATTTGATAGATTCGTGCCTTTCCATCTTTTTTAAGCTTTTTTCCTTAATTGGTATAATTTCTAATTATGCAGCTAAAGAATAAGTATATGAAACAATTAATTCCCATGAAGTATTATTAATAATATATGTATAACTTTCTTTCTAAAGTAGGTCTTCTTTCTAAAGTCTTCTACACTATGCGAATGCATTCCCATGAAGTATTATTAATAATATATGTATAACTTTCTTCTTCTTCTTCTTCTTTTCTTTTTCTAATAGAAAATCTATATCTTTACTTTTGGCTAGCTATGTACACATATACATGAACATTACTTTTTTGGTGTACACAGAAGTTTTCTTTCTAAAGTCTCATCCTCCTCCTTCTGCTTTAATGGACTCTCACAAGAAGGTATTTGTTTGTTTCTTGTTGCTTTTTCTTTTTCTTTGACCTGGAGATCTGTGTTTGATTTCGTTTTGGTTTTTTCATCATATGGGATTTGAGATATTGTTTGGCTGTCTAGCTTTTTGTGTTCTTTTCTTATTAAAATTGATTTGAGTTATCGATAAATGGATTTGAGATTCATTGTTTGATCTTTGTGTTTTGTTGGTATGTTTGTTTTTTATGATATGGGGATTCCTTAGAATTGTTTGTACATGCTAGAAATAATTAGTGATGATTTTTGGATTGGTTTGGCAATATGAAATGAGTTGCAGCTTAATGGTTCTAATATTGTTCCAAATCTAATGATTTTGGAGGCGACTTTAATGGAACACATAACAATAGGCAGTAAGGTGAAATTTTGCATTATTTAAAATGAATCGTTGGTGCGAGATTGGCCCGTGTTTACTGATTTAATGCTATGTTTATGAAAAATGTAGGGAGTAACACGGGTTTTGGCGATCTCGAAGATGATGAGAACGACTTCTTGTGCTCCAAAAAGGTATTTCTACTTTATATTCACCTTATTGAATTTTTTTTTATTAAGAGATTAGAGGATATGGGTTTAGGTATTGAAAATTTGTTTTCTAACTTGTATGCAAGTAATTTTACACACATCGGCATCAATATGCTTATTCCTTGCATTGTTTCAATTAGTTTTGCTTCAATTTTACACCTAATTTTACCAATACTTGCAACCTTCGGTTACATATACTTTGCTAATCGATTAAGTTTCAAACGTTTTTATCTTTTACTTGAATTATATGATAGTATTTAGAAACGTTTTTATTCCACATTTTTTTTTCAAAGTTACCTTGTTAAAATTCTAAAGATTAAATGGTTGATTTAGATATTATTTGTAGAATGATTGAAATGATATCGAGTTGAAAGCTAAGAGATTGTGTAGATAGCCAAGCGATCGTTGAAGGTTGAAGACTGCAAAGACGTTTAGGATTTCTTATTTAAGTCTTGTATTAGGATCTTTTTTCATGTATTGTTGTAGAATGTATATATAAACACAATATTAAGATTCCATTTTGTGTATACACATGTAAAAGACAAATATTATAGTTTCTAAATGAATATTAATTTTATTGATTTATTGACGTGAGAAAAAAAATATTTATCTACACGGATCCAATGTCGGTTTATAAAACGTAGACAATAATGCAATAATTAAATAAAAATAAATTTGTAAAAATAGACTAAAAACCAAGACTTTAATGTCATTTTTAAACCGACATTGTTGGCCTCTTTAATGTTGGTTTTAAGGCCAACCGACTCTAAAGATCTTCAATAACACCATAAAAAATATCGGTTTTAAAATGACATAAAATGAGGCCTTTAATGTCGTTTTTAAACCGACATCAAAGAAAAAATGACATTAAAGGCCTTTAATAACGCTAGCATAGATGTCAGTTGCATTGTATTCGACAGTTTGAGCAATAAGGACGAATCTATATGTTCTCGGATGTTGTTGATACAATAGTCTAAACGCGAGGTAATGAGACCAAGTGTAGAGAACAATTTGGGATCCTTAGCGAAAGGAATGAATGTGACTAATGGGTGTTTATGCGAAATGTATATTGATGTGATTTGCGAGTTGATTTGATTCTATTGTAAAAATAATTACATGCGTTTTGATATGTTTTGCGAAAAGATGTGTTTATTGATAAATTGATTTGTGTTGAAATGAATGATTTGGCGAAAAGGATTTATTAAAGGATATTGTGAAAAGTTTTTCATAAAACCTCACTAAGTCTTTTAGACTTACGTTTTAAAATTTTATCTTCTAGGATTTGACGTTAAGGTCGAGTAAGAGGAGGGGAAGGAAAGGCCTACCAGGCGAGAAGTTGCTAGGCGTTTTAAGTTTTAGTTTAAGTTGTATTGTATACTATGTATGAAACGTCTCTTGTTAATAAAGTTTAAGTTTTGGTTATGTTGACTGCGTTAAGCTTTATCGTCTAAAGCATGTTATTTAAACTTTTTGGCGTTTAAACAAGGTAAAAGATTTAAGTTGAGTGTCTTTGGTGTTAAATCTTGTCAGAGATGTTCAAGTCGCACCGCATCTCGCGAGAAAAGCAAGAAGGTTTGCGGAATGGGGTGTGACAATTCATTCTCTCCCTTTTGTTTGACTTACAAAAACACACTAGAAGAAATCTGACCTTTAATGTCGGTTGGGAGAAATGAGCTTTAATGTCGTTTTTTAAAAGACGGATGTTTAATGTCGGTTTTAAACCGACATTAAAGATCCCTCTTTAATATTAGTTTAAAATCGACATTAAACATCTGCATTTTGAAAAACGACATTAAAGCCCATTTTAATTTTTTTAATTTTTTAATTTTGTAAAAAATAAGTCTCTCTCTTACTTTTTTTCAATATGATTTCTTCCTCTCTTTCACATTTTCTTCCTTTGCTTCACAATCTCATCTCACACTCTTCTCCCGTGCTCAACCATGCTCGCTACCACCATCGTTACTCCTCCCTTTCTTTGATTGTTGTTGTGCTCTCTACCACCGTCGGAAGTCTTTTTCTTCGACCCCGTCGTGGCTAGACCTTGCCACCACCTAAGAATCTCCAACTTTGAAGACCACGAGCAGTTTTATTCCTCTCTAGTGAACCTTGTCGATGAGATACCCACTTGAAATCGGATCGATTCTAATTTAGCAGTCACTACCCATAAGCGATTTTATTCCTCTCCGGTAAACTCTTTTTCGTTTTTCATTGCCATGGTTGTTTTGTTGCATAATCTTCATCTTCTCATCAAACAATAACCCATTGTTGAAACTAATTGAGTTTAGCCCACCATATTCTAATTCATCACACTCAAACCCCATTTGGTTTTGGCTGTGGGGTTTCATAGAAATTATTATTTTGGCAAAAGGGTTGGTTACCAAATAGCTACTAATTGAGTTATTACAATAGTTGAATATTGGGATTGAATAACTAGTGCATAATAATGGTTCAAAACTATCATTGGAGATTAGTGGTTAATAGTTAGAGGAGGGATTTTGTAACGCCCCTAGCTTTCCATTAGCTGGTGACATTACCATTTAAACAATATATAGTTCTTTTTAAAAGAAGTAAATACTAAAACTCAGTTAAACATTTTTTTTTCCAGAACTTAGCTAAAATAATAATAAAATATCTATAAAGAAAAAATCGTAATAATAATAAATTCAAATGTCATATGACAAGTCAAAATACTAGTTTGAGCCCTTAAAATAGAGAGGAATACTTAAAATAATTAAACTTGAGTTTTGAAACAACTTTTGAAAACATAACTGCTGAAATTTAAATGCGAAAAAGAACTGGAAACTGTTCCCTATGATGAACTCTGGTCACTTCTGATCATTCGCCAGCTTACCCTTTCCTTTACCCTTACCTGGAAAGTAAAACATTAAGAGGGTGAGTATAATTTATACTCAGTAAGAGACCCACTATTAGTCTCACTATGTGTCTGTTAGCCTCTCGTTAGAGTCCTGTAATACAGTACCACA
>JBBPDI010000023.1:16060028-16070028 GCA_037974545.1 Cucumis variabilis
GATTTGTTGATGTACAAACATCTTTATACTAAATATATTCTTAGATGCTGAATAAATGAGATTATTAAAGCTTTTATTAATCTTTTTTTCAATGTTAATATCTATTGGTTACCATTATAATCAATTTACTGTAAAGATCAAATATTGTAAAATTATTTTCTACACTTTCGGATAATAAATCGTTCTAACTGATATATGGATCACACTCATTTAATTTTACATCCAAAAACGAAATAGTTAAAACTATATATTAGATTTTATATATAAATATCTAACCAATTAATTCAAGTGTATTTAAAATATATAACGTGCACCACAATAACATACTTAAGAATTCAACCTCAACTGTCCAAACACCCTCAAAATGTTTTTGTTTTTAATCTATAATTTCTATTGTTTGCTAACTAAACATCCTACCCAACTGTCAAGTACTTGATCAAAGTACTTTAGTAGTATAAGAACATTTACACTTTTAAAGGTTCATATGTCTTGAATTCTCACGAGAAAATTTTTTTTCTAACAGTGTTATTAAAGCTATGTTGTCTTTTTGTTTCTTCTTGACTACCTAAAAGCTTATATGATTGTCTCTAGTTTTTAAAATACAATTAAACATTACTATGATTTGTCATATTATACTAAAACATGTCACAATAATTAAACAATATAAATAAAATAAAATTATGAAGGCTAGACATTACTATGATTTGTCATATTATACCTACTTTAAATGATTTTAAAAAATTAAACAGCCTTATTTTACCATATCAATTAGATGAGAATCCAACTTTCCAAGTGAGATTTGGTCAGTCAAAAACAATGAAATTCATAACTATCACGCGGCTGATCAATGGACCCATCCAAAAAGTAACGTTCGATTTAAATGTGAAAAAAAATTAGCTTTTATGGAGAAGATTTGTAAACAAAATCTTTTATTTTTTAAAATATTTTTAAAAACTTTTGTCAATCAAAATCTTTGTAATTTTGTGCTTGCTACAATTTCAATATATATATATATATATATATATAATTAAATCTTTGTAATGTTGTTTTTAAACTTAACAACATCCCTTATAGTCCTTTTTTAAAAAATAAAATAATTGTTTTAGTTATGATCAATAATTTGAATTGGAATAGGTAGTAAATATGAAAATCAGCGTGGATTTAATTTATACCATTTTTTATATTTAGTCTTAGAATTATAATACAATCAACTAACATATTTAAGTGGTATAATGAGTATAACTTAAAGATAAATAACATAACTTTTATGGATCAGAATATATTATATTCTCAATTTCATTTGCTATATTTAAAAATAAAAAAACAACCAACACATCTAACAATATTAACCAAACCCTAAACATGTAAAAATTAATGACAAAAGAAATTTTTTTTAAAAGAAAAGTCAATTGTATTTCAGAATCTAAATTGAAACTTTGACGATCATTATAGATTAAATTTGAAAACGAATCAAATCAAAAACAAAAATGTACTAAAAATCAAAACCCAGTCAAAATGTGTAGTTTAATAACAAATGTTTAAGTGAAATTTTGATAATTGTATTCGAAAAGAAAATGATCAACTTTTTAAAAAAGTCAACAAAATTAAATTCCTTTCTGGAATTGGAAGTACCAAATGCAAGTTGGGAAAAAGGAGAGTTAATTTAGAGAAAATGAAAGACGCCACGCTGGCGAAATTGACCACGTTGTCAAGGGTGACCGATCGGTCCCACGTGGCTTGCCGGCGTCACTTATTTGACTTCTACACCCAAGTTTACACTTAGCGCATGGCCCACAGATGAGAATATATATTACTACAGAAATTAGAGAAATTTTATGTTATGCTGCATAATCTAATTTCTAAACTTTAGTAAATTTAATTTTCATATTCTTTCAAATTTAGTTTAGTTCAAAAAGTAATATCGTGGTTTGCGTCAAAACATGTATAATTAACTGACGTTTGTGGTGATTCAAAAAATGTGTCTTCTAAGTTCTAACTAACTTTAATATTACTTAGTTCCTAAAAATTTTATAATTTTTATTTCATTATAATTTTCTCTAACAAAAATTTAACATTAGGGAGCCTTTGGAGAAATGAGTGATTTATGTCAGGGTAAGTGTTACGATAATCCGAGTACTATAATAGTTATAGTCAGGGGTGAATTTATTAACGGGCCAGTGAAGGCACAGGCTCGGGTGATTTGGAAAATAAAGGTTATTTTTAAAAAAAAAAATTGGGAAAAAGGGGTAGTTTTAAAACTATTTTGATAAAAGAGGTGATTTTTTTGTCATTTTGTGGAGTGGGTCCTACTGTCTTATAAATTATTATTACTATTATTATTATTATTATTATTATTAAAATATTAATATTAATATTAATATTAATATTATTGTTATTATTATTATTATTATCTTTTTATTATTATTATTATTATTATTATTATTATTATTATTATCTTTATCTTTATCTTTATTTTTTATTTTTATTTTTATTATTATTATTATTATCTTTTTATTTTTATTATTATCTTTATTATTATATTATTACAATATTAAAATTTTAAAATAACAAAATCCATGTAAAAATTATTTAAAAAATTTTTTTTCATAAAATTTAAAAGTATTTTACTTTTTATTCTTCATTCACACACATATATACTCACACACTGGTTTATTATTGATTTATATCCTCTCAATTTATTCTTTCATCTCCAATTACCTTTCTTTTTAATAACAAATAATTTCTAATTTCTATGAATTGAAAATTACTAAATATTTTTAACAAAATAGAAAAATGGTAGTTTCAAAACTATTTTCGTAAAAAGGGTGGTTTTTTTGACATTTTGTTAAGTGCGTCTCACTATCTATAAATTATTATTGATGTTGTTGTTGTTATTATTATTATTACTATTATTTAATTATGCAAAAAAATTAGTAGAATTAAATATTTAAGTAGGGAGGTAAATGGTAACTTTATTGTTAAAAATATTTAGTAATTTTCAATTCATAGAAATTAGAATTAATTTTTATTAAAAAGAAAGGTAATAGGAGAGGGAAGGATAAATTGAGAGGATATAAATCAATAATAAAACCAACTGTGTGTGAGTATATATGTGTTTAATTGAAAAATAAAAAGTAAAATATTTTTTAATTTTTAATTTTATGAAAATAATTTTTTTAAAAGTAATTTTGAAATGAATTTTGTTATTTTAAAATTTTAATATTGTAATAATATAATAATAAAGATAATAATAAAAATAAAAATAAAAATAAAAATAAAAATAAAAATAAAAATAAAAATAATAAAAGATATTAATAATAATAATAATATAATTTATAAGACAGTGAGACTCACTTCACAAAATGCCAAAAAAACCACCCCTTTTACCAAAATAGTTTTGAAATTACCCATTTTACAAAAATAGTTTTAAAACTACCCCTTTTTTCTATTTTTTTTTTAAAATAACCCCTATTTTCCAAATCACCCCACACGTTCCCCTCACATTTATCGGTTTTTTTATTTTAATATTAATTTTTAAGTGTCAGATTACAATATATATTAAATAATGTTTTATATTAATTCAAGTTTAGTTCTGGTGTAGTGGTTGTGTCTAATTCCAAACATCAATAATTTTATTTCCCAAATATCAAATTTCTTTCTAAATTTTAATAATTTAATTTTCTCAAATATTAATTTTCTTTATAAATTTCAATAATTTTATCTCTTAAAGACTCCAAAAGTCAATTTTTTTGACAAATTTCAATAATATCATAAAAGGAAGATAATTTTTTTTAAAAGAAAAAAAAACCTAACTAAGAAAAAACTCTAACTTATTTTCTAGCCGTCATTTGTTATCTAACAAATATTTAGAAAAAATGCATTTAGAGTTTGTTGAACTAAAAAGCATTGGTGATCTTGCAGGGAAAATGGTCGTTACGAAAAGAGATAAAGTCTACCAATTAGTTTATCGGTTACTCACATTGACATTGATTTTACTGGTTGCAACAATTACTGTAGAGAGAATATTTTCTGCTATGAATATTGTGAAGACTCGATTGTGCAATTGAATGGTAGATCAATAGATGAATGATTGTCTTATAGTTTATATTGAGAAAAATTTATTGGATAATTTAGATATAATGAACTTATTATAGATCGATTTCGAAATGAGAAAACTTGTAGAGGAAAATTGTAATACGTATTAAATTAATTAATCTTTGAAGCTATTAATATTTTTTTAAAACATTTTTTAGTGTGTTTATTATATAGTGCCCTATATAAAATTTTTGGATCCGCCACTAGTTTTAGTGTTATGATAGTATGCGTTTAGGGAAATGATTATGATATAGTAGTGTTATGATAGTATGTGTTTGAGGGAGGATAGGGAAAGGAGTGGAGTAGTGAAAAAGAGAGAAATGAAGGATTATGGAAAACATAATCCTAGGTTTTCCATCATCCTTCTCCAAATGATGTAACCCACTCCACTCCTCCATAATCCTAGGGCCAAACGCCCCCTAAAAAGAAACTTATACTTTAACTAAAGGATCTTTTTTAAATATTGATTTACACACCAAATATCAATATAAGGGTGGTTACTTTTTTTAAATTAGTGTTTTAAATTTTGCCATATTTTTGTAAATATTTTGTTTCACTTTGCTATATATTTAAAAATATTTCTTTTCTTTTCCTAAAAATCATTCTTAATAGGTCTATTTGATATAATAATTTGAGTCAAATAAATTATTACAAACTTGTTAATATATGAAGTAGATGTGTGTTCTTCAATTTTATATGGATGTGTGTGACCCCTTCCCTTAAAGCAAGATATACATAAACTTGGGCTATTTTCGAATATAGTAAAATAAACTAAAATATTTACAAATTATAGTAAATTGTCACAGTCTATTTACGATGAATCGTAATAGGTCAAGATAGTAGACAAACTACTATTTTTGTTTACATGTTACATATATACACAAATTGTAATCTCTTTTGGTCAAACAGAGTCCATCGTACCTAGACTGTGATCTTATACTATATTTTGAAAATATTTAGGTTCATTTTGCTACATTTGAAAATAACCTTATATATAAACTTTCCAATTTAACTAATTCATTCAAAATTTTAATTTTGCATCTCATTGTTATTTTCTCAATGAATCTTAATCTAATTGAAAAAACGTCAGTAAGTGAATCTAACATAGGCATAATATCAAACACAATCTCACAACAATATATCTGACAAGACAGCAGTTATGAAAACATGCAAAAAAATAATGACATAAGAATTGATAACCAATCGGTACAAAATCACCTACATCTAATGGGTAGTGTGTCCAGTGGAACGAAACTTTATTGTATAAAGAGTTTAGCAAAATACTTATGTGATAGTCTCTCTCTTTAGTGACTCCTATATAAATTTATCTTCAACGTTTCAACTTAGGCTCTCCTTAAGATTGAGCTCCCCTCACTTCCACAAGATGTCCTTTCAAGCTTTATATGAGATTCACTCAATACAATATATACTTAGGCTCCCCTTAAGAGTGAGATACCATCACATTCACTATATTTAGGCTCCTCCTAAATACAAGATCAATAATGAACTCATTCTGAGTTCTATAATGGCTATCGAATCAAGTCTCACTGACAAGGACATGATTTTCCCTATCAATACATGAAGGTTGAGGTTTAGACAATTTCTAAGCTCAAAATGTTCAAGAACACACTTTTCTAATGAGGTAGTTAACCCTGTAATGAAAAAGAGTACCATATAAATATGATTTGCTTTGGAAAAATATTTTAGGGACAATAATATCAGTTGCAAGAGAATAAAGAAGGAAAAAATGACTAAAGAAACAAGATCCATGAAATCTGCAAAATAATTTTTCAAATATGAAAAAATATTTTAATGAAGATGTTACTCGACGATCCCAAAGTTTTGCCAATGTCTTTGACATGTTGTCCAACATGATACTTAATTTTTTCTTTAATAAAATTAGCCAACCGAAGCAGTAACAATCCTCCCCTTTGGCTATTTTTTAAGGCAAAACAAAAAAAAATAATCAAGAAATCAAATAAACACAAACTATACAACAAGCTATTGGCTTTGACAGCGGAAGCAATCCAAACCAAGCACAAGCAACTCACAAGCAAACTGATAGTTAGAATCGCATTCATGTGAGACCCACTTCTAATTTGAGTATAAGAAGTAAAATTTGGCTAAGTGTTTTGAAATTGTTGTTTTGGATAAGAGGAAGCATTTTGAAATAAGACTTCGCGAAAAAAAGTTGACGTTTGAATCAATCCGCAAAAATGATTACGTGATAAAATCTTATATGGTTAAGTATAAGTTTTGCGATTAAGAAGTTAGTTCGCGAGGAAGTTTTGAGAAAAGAAGGATTTGCGGTAGGACCTATAAGTCTAAATGCTTCTTCACGAGAAAAGGTTTGGTAGTCCGTAAAAGGAGTTATTGCGTTAAGACTTCCGAAAATTATGTTAAATGGTTGAAGTTATTCACAGAATGGTTAGGCGAGAAGAAAAGTTTAGCGAGAAAATGTCAAATCTGTTTTGACAGGGGTTAACATGTAAGATTAAGGATTTAAGCATGGCTAAGATAAATATTAATTTTACACGTTTAAAGTTTTAAGTAGGAGTTGACAATCGGACAAAATAATAAGAATGACTAACCTTTGTTAAGGAATAGTATAAATAGAGGATTTGGTCATTAAGTAAGCACTAAGATTTTGTTAAAGAGCTAACGTGTTGTTATTTTGATCTTACAAAAAGAAGAAGAAAAACTAGATGTTAAGTGTTGTGGTTGTCCCACGAGGAGGCTATGCGAGAAGAAGAAGAAGAGGAGTTTTTAGTAATGATTTGTGAATGATCTTTTCTTTTAAAGTATTTATATGATTTCAAACATGTTTTATAATGTTTAAAGCTTGATTTGATGACTATGATATTGATTAAAAAATAGTGTTCAAACCATTAGTTGCTTCCTTTGAATGAGCTAACTGTTATGTGCATATAAGGTTAAAGGCAATCATGTAGAAAAGGCCTACATGGTGGAGTGAAGTCGGTCAATGTAGAAAAGGACTGTATTGTATTAGGTGGTCTGAGCAACAAGGATAAATCTATATGTTTTCTCGAATGTTGTTGATACAGTAGTCTAAACATGAGGTAATGAGACCAAGCGTAGAGAACGATTTGGGATACTTAGCGAAAGGAATGAATGTGACTAATGGGTGTTTATGTGAAATGTATATTGATGTGATTTACGAATTGATCTGATTTTATTGTAAAAATGATCACATACATTTCGATATGTTTTGCGAAATGATGTGTTTATTGATAAACTGATTTTTGTTGAAATTAATGATCTGGCGAAAAGGATTTATCAAAGGGTATTGTGAAAGGGTTTTCATAAAACCTCACTAAGTTTTTTAGACTTACGTTTTAAAATTTTATCTTCCACGTTTTGGCGTTAACGCCGACTAAGAGGAGGAAAGAATTTAAGTTTTAGTTTAAGTCGTATTGTATACTACGTATGAAACGATTGTTGTTAATAAAGTTTAAGTTTTGGTTATGTTAACTGCGTTAAGCTTTATCGCCTAAAGCATGTTATTTAAATTTTTTGGCGTTTAAACAAGGTAAAGGATTTAAGATGAATGTCTTTGGTGTTTAATCTTGTCAGAGATGCTCAAGTTGCACCGTGTTTCGCGAGAAAAGCAGGAAGGTTTGTGTGGCAGGGTGAGGTGTGACAATTCATTCTCTCCCTTTTGTTTGACTTACAAAAACAACCATATAGTCAACAAAATTAAGCCCTCATAAAGTCAATCAAAGGCTTGAATGTCTAATACAACACCATGAAAGAACAATATTCTAAGATAAATCAACAACCCGTTTCTTAACATTAATTCCTTTTCTAACAACATACTCAACATCAACATGACCATTAGTTGGGATATGAGATATGTCACACCCTAATCCACAAGACAACCAAAACGCAGGAAGTAGTGCAATTAGGACGCGATTTAGCTTAAAATATGCAATTGGTCTTATCTCTAAACTTACTTTCAACTTCTTTTAAACTATCTAACAAAACTCAAAATGCAATAGTAGTCAATCTTAAACGCTAAGTGTGATAAATAACATAGCCAAAGCATACATTTTATTAATAACAGACGTTTGGTAAGAACATACAATTACAACACTTTGACAAAAAATAAATAACATTTATCAAAACTCTTTTAACGTCTGGTGGCTTTCTCAACTCGCCGCAAGCCCTCAACCTTCTTCTCTACTTAGCCTAAACACCTGTTCCTGGAAGATGATATTTTTAAAACATAAATCCAAAAGACTTAGTGAGGTTTTATGAAATCCTTTTCACAATGCCCTTTGATAAATCATTTTCACCAAAACATAAATTCCAACACAAATCAGTTTATCAATAACCACTTCATTTTGCAAAATGTATCAAAACATATGTAATCATTTTTTACAATAAAGTAAGTTCAACTCGCGAATCACATTAATATTCATTTTGCATAAACACCCATTAGTCAATTATTCTTTTCGCCAAGGATCCCGAATCGTTCTCTATGTTTGGTCTCATTACCTCGCGTTTAGACTACTGTATCAACAGCATCCGAGAACATACAAATTCGTCCTTGTTGCTCAGGCCGCTAAGCTTAATATGCTTCTTTAAATGCGTAAGCCAGCTTCTTATCACCATGTAGCCCTGTACACCCCATGGTGGCTTGACACTTAATGTGCACATAAAAGTTAGCATCATCTCAAGGAAACAACTAATGGTTTGAAAACATTTTATAGTATTAAAATCATAATCATCAAATTAAGCTTTAACAATATAAATCCATGTTTGAAAACATATAAACTTTTCATAGAAATCTCTTTTGAAACACTTCTCATTTGAATTCTTCTTTCAAATTTAAGGGAAATCATAATAAAGTTTTTAACATAAATTCATTTGAGAGAAAACACTCATCACACTTTACCAAAGATCCTCCTCTTCCTTCTTTTTTTGCAGAGCCTTCTCGCGAAACAAACCACAACATTTAACAATTTGTTTTTCTTATTCTTGCCCAGCAAAACAACATTTTAGCATTTTTTTAATAAAATGTTTTTGCTTACTTAATGACCAAGTCCTCTATTTATAGAGCCCTTTAACTAACTTAGTCATGCTTAAACTTTTCTCAGTTTTCCAACTTCTGCTTAAAACTCTACACGTGTAAATTTAATATTAACCCAATCATGCTTAAATCCTTAATCTTACACGTTAACCCCTGTCAAATCAAATTTGACATTTTCTTCGTCAAACCTTTCTTTTCTCCTAACTCCATTTCGTAAAATAACTTCAACTACTCAACATAGCTTTCGAAGGTCTTATACTTAACCATAAAAGATTTATTGACCTTAGAAACACAATTGATGTTAGTAAAAGCACTATTAGTATCCTTGTCAGAATAAATATATTTACTATTTACCAAACTTTCAAATGAGATAACAATGATTTTACCCACAAATTCAACAAGAGCAATATTATCAATAATGTCATCACCTATTTCTTAAAGGTAACTTGAGCAACTTTGATTTTACTAGATAAAAACACTTTAATTGCTATAAGACAATTCTACATTTATGGAGAGAGAGTACAACTTCATTGTACTTAGGAATGCTGCAACCAAGTTTAAAAACATTAGAAGTTTACAAGTAACAATTATCACAAGATCATGCACCTTTCATGATGAGAGACTTATCATTATTAGTCATGAGAAATCTTCCTTTTGAGAAATTAGCATTGAGATCCTAATTGCATGACTGACTTATGATGAGATTTACTGTTAAGCCTTCATAAGAACAACATCTTTGAGAGGAAGAAGTTTAAGATATTGGAGTTTTCCTTTGACAATAGTTCTAATCCTTTACCACCATCATCATAAATAATATGTTTAGAAGCATATGACTTTAAATCGGTTAGAAAA
>JBBPDI010000023.1:16071184-16125036 GCA_037974545.1 Cucumis variabilis
TATTCAATAAGGAAATAATTCAAATATTATTATGAATAAAATATCTAATTAATAATAATAATATCTAATTAATAATGCTTGCAAGGTTAGTATTGTCCAAAAAATATTATCTTTCTTAATTAAGAAAATAAATTTCAATTTAGAACATTTGTGAATTTTCTTTTTCAATTTATGCCTTTTCTCTAAATATTTCTTAATTCAATCTACCTTTTTGTAATTAATTGGACTTTCTCATTCCTTACATTTGTTTCTTGATTTCAAATTGCATGTATATGTGGATACAATAGTGTGATAATTCCAAATATTAGGTCTAATTTGAAAATTAATTTAGGGGTCTTTTCAAACATATAACAAAGCGGTAAAATATTTACACTGTATAGAACAATTTTGAAAATGGAAAAAACCCACAAGCCCACAATGGAAAATTTAGAAAAATATCCCAATTAATTGACATCCAATATGAGTAATATATTTGGAAAACGATCGTTTAGTATTTGGGATTGACTATTCTTTCCTACACAATTGTTTAAATTTGATCGCTTAAATTTGAGAGCCAAATCTAAACGATTAAATTTAAATTTTTCATATTTTTTTGTTACACAATCGTTTACATTGATCGGTTAAATTTAGGTTGCCAAATCTCAACGAATTTCTTTAAGATTTTTTTATACTCATTTATAAAAATGATCGTTTAGATTTAGTACATGATCATTTATATTTGGAACACGATCGTTTAGATTTGATCGCTTAGATTTGGCTACCCAAATGTAAATGACTTTTTTAAGTTTCTTTGTACATGATCATTTAGATTTGACTAGTAAACGATCGTTTAGATTTGGCTACCAATATCCCAATAATTTTTTTTATGATCTTTTATATTTGAAACAACCAAATAAAAATTTGAAAAAAAATTAAAAAATAGATGTTTTATATTTGGTACACGATCTTGAACAAAATAACAGTTTGAAAAAAAAATAAAAGAAAAACTGCAGAAGAAGAGAAAAAGATGATAGAAATAAAAAATCGTAGAATTGGAAGAGAAGAAAGACGATGAAAAGGAAGCACAAATTTGAAATATTTAAAAAAATGGCCAGTTTCATGGATTTTTTCATTTTGTTACACGGACCGTAAATATTTACCAGTTTGTGTATTTGTGAAAGTTAATCGTTAATTTAAAGATTGAAATCAACTTATTCCCACAGCAAAACCAATCTTCAGTTTTGTTGAATAAAATTACATTTTTTAATCAAAATTGGTTAGACACACACGCACGCACGCACACACACACATCAAGTAAAAGGCTCAAGGGAACAACCCGAAATACAGAATAATAAAAAGAACAGGATAAGAAAAGAAATGAAGAAAAGACATAATACAAACTCAACAAAATCAAGAGAATAAGGTAGAAAACAAACTTAGTAGAACAGCAATACATGCATGCACAATATCAATCAAAAGCCACACAAGTACAGAAGCATCACAAGACAAATAATGGAATTTATGTCCTAAAACTCGTAGTTTGTAGTTTAAGTTATATTCTATTCAATAAAATTATTATTGAGAACTTCTTAGTAAAAATTAAATACAATCATGAATCCAATAAAGGTCCCAAAGGTATCTAGTGTAACCTGAACTTCACATAGAGATATAATGTGCATCAAGTTCAAGTATATAGTCCAAAAGGTTTATAGTGTAGGAATAAAATTGGGTGCCTTATTCTAGACACTATGAATGCGATCCGCTTTGTAGTTAGTACAAATGATGTGATCTTACATTGTTCATATAAAGACATGAAAGTGGAGGCATCGTATGTAAAATGTTACATAAGAATGAAACCATGAAATAGCCACTTTTAAGTTATAAAATCATTGACTATATATAAATTTGACTATTTCGATTATTGTTGACTTAGGTAACTTAATCTTAATCTTAAGCTAACTATGAACTTCTTTTCAAACGAAATTATTCTTAAATCTGCGTAGGTGAGGGAAGCTCAACAACGTTGGCCCACCTCCCATTTCAGGGGTAAGACTAAGTGGATGGCTAGTGACATAGAGTGCAATATGGAATTCACTTCTACTCGCTTTAAGGTTAGTAAATAGGTTGTTCTCTTAAGGACTGAATTCATGTCTTAAACAAAGAGCGTCACCTTCTCATTAACCCGAAAGGGATTTAATTTATAACTCTTTAAGGGGTTTATCTTTGCCCTTTCTCTACTCCACAGAGAGAGCTAATTTCTCTGATGCGTTGAGGAGCTCTTCCCGATCCCTCAATTTTCTTTCTTTATTCTTTACCATCAAGGCTTTAACACCTTTTGCTTGCTCTTTAATTTTCTACAGCTCAGACTTCACATTTTCCTTCTTTTTCTGAGCTTCTATTGCCAACCTCTCAAACTTGATTTCTCTGATAGGCGAGGAAGGTTCTTTCTTGCCTTCCTCCTCTTCGAAAATCATGTTTTCTTCTTCCTTGGCAATCTCCTTGACTTCTTTTCTTTTTCTTTCCCTTTTTCTTTTTTGCCTACTTTCTCTTTCGCCACAACAACTTCTTTCAACTTCTCCCTTTTTTTCTTTTCTTTTAGAAATAATCCCAACGTAATTTCTAAATTTTCCACCGTCATTGGTATCTCTCTACCCTAGAAATTGAAAGGGTTAAAGCCCTTTACCCCAAAATTTTCACTTAAACTAGGTAGGGTTTGCTAGAACTGGTTTGGGCTTGCTCCAACATAGGACCTTTAGAGAGTACTACTTCTAGGTCTTTCTTCTTAGATCTCCCAGTTGCTTTCTCTCCAACCATTGCTACGAGTATAGGAGGGTAAATGGTCTAGAAAATAAAGAGAGAGGATAGGGTTCTTACTTGTTTGTCGGAGAAAACGATCAAAATGCTTGAGAGGGAGTGAAGGCTTGAAAAGGCTCGTGCGGTGAAAAGATTGTAGTTAGGGCTTTCGAAGGGCTTTTAAAGAGCACACTAACTAGGGTTAAGGGGTGGTTACCGCGTGGTAATCATCATGCATTTTAATTAAGATGTGATGTTCTGACATGATGTTTCAGTTATCGAGGGCGGCTTGCAATCATGATTATTAAAAATTTGAATTTTAAAAGAAATAAAACGTTTCAACTCCTCCAAAACCCAAATTAAAATGCATCTCTTTTGCTCGACATCTTACTAGAAGACCACAACACTTATTGTGTTTTGACAAAAACTTCCTATAAGATGGCTTCATTGCTCAAAATCTTAACATTCCTTACCTACTGTAATTTTTTAGAAACTCTCGCTCCCTAAGGTGAGACTAAAGGATATACACTTGAATACAAAACTCATTTACAAAAATATAAAAGAATTACTCATAGAGGTATAAGAGTTTAAATATATATATACACTAGTATAAGGATGCGATAAGAAAAATTGAAAGAATTATACATTACAGATGCATCCATGCGTTTAGGTTCTTTGGCAAGAAGGAACTGTTGCATCATCGCTTCTGCTCTGCATAGCTTCCTGTTCGCATCGTTTCTGAACTTCATTGATCATTTAGGTCATAACTCTCAACGTCCTAATTGTTCATCTCAATAAGTCTCGACTCTCAATCATTCATCACAATATTCAAATGATCCTTTTCAATCCTTGTCGAGGATAGTTCCATTCCAAAAGATACATTGATTTTGGGGCTGGTTCAAGTAATCACAGATTACTCTGGTACCTTAAACATCTTCGCATGATTTTCGGCTAATCGTTCAATTCACCAAAATCAAATGCTTTGCCCAAACTTAAGAAAAGACTCTACTCTAACATCTATAAATCAACTTCCCGATAATGGTACCAAAAAATTGATTGTTCATTTGGACTTACTAATTTCAAATGTGTGTAATGCAGATGCAATACATCACTAAGTTAGGTCATCGAGTGTAATGATCTCACTGTAACTATCTATATAGCATGTTTGGATTCTAGGAGATGAGTCATGGGTCATAATCATACCATGTGAAACGTTCATTATGTACCTCTTCATCGCGTAATATTTAAGTCCTCGTTGAGTACAAGTTTTTCTACTGCTCACCCAAGTGCAAGTGAACAGTAGGTTTACCTGAGTGATCCAGGATCGAAAACAGGGAATTGTTATAGATGTTAGTTCTAGATTCCACTTATCGTTTGGGCATAATGAGATTTAATTACAAAGGTATAAAAGAATCAAAGCTAAGACTAAAACTACTTATGTACGCTTAGAGAATCTGTATAGGGGAGTAAATGGATGTGAAATGGAATTGTATGTGAACTAACTTGTATGCGAGAAAGAGAGAAGGAAGGTCTGCGTGCCATTAGGCGACTAAGCAATGAAATAATTTTGATGCGATTTAACTTACTCAATCAGCTTACGATTAAGGCATACTCCTCTCATAGTCATTGAATGCCACACATAGTCTCCTTTCGGGATCTACATGGCTAAGTATGATTAGGAGAGATAGATCTAGGAGTATTCACTCATAAAAGTTGATTGAGTATGATTAGTGCATTAGCCTTATCCTTGCTACTTGCCCTCTCGGGTAGTTGGTGATTAACATTGGCCAAGAGATGAATATAGCTCAACTAACGCGATAAGAGTTATAAGTTGTACTTCTTATCAAAACTATCACAGACTTAAACTACTAATAACACTTTGACAAATGAAAAGTAAAGAAATGATGGATTAAAAAGGTATAAAGATGTAATATATGTAAAGAATGTAGGCCTTAGGCCATTGTACAATATGAACAACTTATATTACAATGAAGTGCAAAAATGGAGAGAGAAGAGAGGGGGGAAATATTACAAGTTATGGGGAAGTGGAAGTATGGATTCGTCCCCTCTCAATGGTCAAGCTTTCACTTTTACAACTGATCAGAGAAGAAGAAGAAACATTTACAGATGGCAGAAAGACTATTTCTTTCCACCTCTCTCTTTAGGATTTGCACCTATTCAGGCACACTTCTAAACTTGTTAGCGCGGTCCACCTAAAAAGTATCTGTCGCACGTCACATCATCTCTAACTACCATTTTTATCTTCTAGTAACCCTTCTTCACATGATAACTTTGTTCCTCAACTAGAGACTTTAATCGTTAGATGAGTTTCTGATTGTGGTCATTGCACGAAATGGTTCCTGTGGTTCACTAGTTTCTTTCTTTATTCAATAACCTGCATTTAGATATTAAAATTACGTGAAACAAGCAAGACACTTATGTAAAGTATATTTCCAAGTACTTATACGTTTACAACGCAAGTTACGTGTTCTGATCTTCTTTATGTGTGTTTTAACCTTATTATTTTAATACAAGGAGTTATAATAACAGGTATTTATACACGCTATCATTTACCTCGACAAAACTCATAACACAAACACTATGATTTTCTAGGTGTTAAAAAAACATTTCATTGCTCACAAGTTAATCAAACAATTTGAACATGAAAAGTAAAATAAGGATGGGAGAATGAAAGAAGAAATGTATTAATGCCATAAAAATAACTTTAGGCCTCTCAACCATGATGTACATCTTACAAAATAATACAAGAAAAATATAAAATTAAATACAACAAAAGATGGTACGCCTCAGAGTACGATTTCTCATACTCTTTAGCTCTGATTTTGCCTATTGTGTGAGGGGGAGAATGGAGGGGATGAACTCTCACTTTTTTTTGTTCTAAACTGTCACATAAAACACAAAGGAAGGGAGAAGATGGATGGTGTTTGGTCTTTCTTTCCAACCAAATGTGCACACCCTGTTCTGAAGTGAGGAGCTCTATTTGTAGGCGAGGAGTAATGTTGATAGGACATCCCCAGCATCATTTATGCTTCTAAAAAGTTGCATCAGCACCACAAAGACATCCTTTTATCCTTTTTCTGACTTTCACACTAACCAAATTGATCTGCTAGTGCCTTAAATCACATAGCTTGCTTGCTTATTTCTGCGTTTGCTAGGCACGCCTCCTCGCATAAACATTATATCGCCAAACTTCATTTCTTTTGCCTAAAATCCTGTGATAAAAGCACTAAAACGTAATAAAACAGGGATGAAGTTCTTTTGCACTAAAACTTTTTCATTGTTTTTTTCTATTTTTATGCGATCAGGCCTCATTATTTTACATAAAAGGCTATAATAACTTTTATTTCTACAAGTTATCAATTCCTATGAGGTAGGCATTCGTAGCTCAATTCTGAAGATAAGTGTCCTTACCTCTTCTTGGTGCCCCTTATTTTACCCTGTTAACGATTTATTTGAGATATCTTGGTTCCGAAAAAAACATTTATAAAAGCATAAGCTTCAGACCCCTTAAGAATCTTTTTTCATAAGCAAAACTTTAAACATGCCTTTTAAGAATCATTTTTGCATAAAGAAAACCTTTAAACATAACCATCAAACTGTTTTAAGAACTTTTTTCTCACAACGCAAACCTTTACCTTTAAAGATCCTTTTGCAAATAAGCAACCTTTAAACATAAGAATACCTTGATAAACTCTTTTTCTAATAAGCCTTAAACATTTAACTATAAACATGCTTGAATGTATACATTGATGAAATTTCATGCTTTAGAAATCATTCATAAATCAGATAACTCAACATTCACCTCAAACATTTCTTTAAACAAAGCTCAAACATCACTTCAAACATAAGCTTTAAGAACATTAACTTGAAAAACATGCTTTGAAAACATTTAATAAGTTCATTTTATCATTCACTACATAAGCTTTCGATCCTTGACTTAGAAATCTGTCTGATCTCCTCTTGATCTAAAATAATGGTAAACATCACCCATTCAATCCCTTTTGAGAAAGAAAATGATAGAACGTACTTGGAAATTTTACAAAAATCACCACAACAGCTCGAAAACAACACCCACATAAAGCTTGGCAACGAACTACCCTTTTGGCTTGGCTCTAACTCTGGCAAGAAACTCAACTTCTGTCTACTTCATCTCTCCACCTTCCCTTAGAGGGAAAATGGTGAGAAATGAGAGAAATGAGGGTTTTATACCTTTAAAACATCTCTTGTGTTCAAAAAACACTAATCTTACGCGTTAGAAATTTTTGGAAAAAAGTGTGTCACGCATCTAGTAAGTGATCTCAATCGGGATCGGTTGGAGATCCACCGAGATTTGCTCTTTTCTCAGCCAGACAAGCACCAAGTTCTTGTTTGAGAACCCCAAATGTCCTTTGCTTCCAGTTCCAAGTGAACAAAGCCTCGACATCACCCGAGTGCTCCTTACCTTCAGCTTCGAGTTTCCAATCTCAGTTGAACACGGTCCTGAGATTTTCTGAGATCATTCACTTCTCAAACTTCTATTTTTCATCTCAAGTTGCTACAACCTGGAGAGTACTGAGATTTCATTTCTGCCTTTACATTGCCCTTTATCTAGGACGAACTGGATCGAGTCCTGAAGCCTTTGTCCCAATATTCCTTTTCCAAGACACTTACTTTGACTAACAATAAACTTTTTCCTCAACTATTCTTCCTATCAACTCAACACAACTTCAACCTCAACACTTAACTTGAACTAAATCTTTTAAAGTTTCTATTTTCTTTACCAAAATTTAACAAGTCCTAAAGGTCATGAAAATTTGAGGTTTCACAACACCCACCTATCCTCACACACTATACAAGGACAAAAACATGGACAAGTCCTTCCAACTCGAACAACTCCGACGAACTAGAAGACCTGCACTATAACCCATCCTCTTTCAAAAAATCTAACAACTAAGCATCCCTCGAACTCACCACATACCACAAGATCAATTCGTTGAAACAAACCAAATTCGATCCCATAGGTGTATTGAGTATGCTCATCTAAGGTGTGTACTGGCCACCCAAACCATCCTCAGCCACCTTTATATTTATGTCGTGTATTTAGTTTAGCAAGTTGTAATCATTTCTATGTAGTTTTTCTTTCACACCCCTTCTTTGACCCTATCCTCACTTCTCAAGAGAAGGTGTTAAGCCAACAAGTATCGTTCTACCATACAACGCTTACTGACAGCTTACTAACAACTTGCTAACTTGCTAACTCTTTACTTGAAGAAGTTGAATAAGCATGTATTATATTTCACATAAAAATACCTGAAACAACTGTACAACACATACAACTCTCATAATTGAAAACTAACAACTCAAAAGACATATACATAACCAACCCTTTCTTGCAAACATATCTACAAAACCGAAAATGCATGATCTAGATATATAAATACTAAAAGAAACCTAAATAACTGGAAGCAAATTGGTAGTAGGTCAGGCTCGAGAATCACGATCTCTACCTAAAAGAGGGAAAATATCTTGAAAGAATGAGCTAGAAGTCCATTAAGTGGCTATTTTAAATAGAACATCCTTATAAATCAAACCTCTAAGAAATCTCAACAAAGTAGTAAATACTTAAAAACTTTCTCATTTCTCTAATACCCACCTAACTGGGTTGTCATAGAGTAAATCCAACATCAACAATAGTAATCTCACTGAGTGGAAATATCATCACATCAATAGCTTTCTCTAGCATTATGGTAGAATGTAATTAATACCAACAACGATAATATCTCTAAAACTAGACACATTATAATTTAGTCGATACTATCAACGGTTCACAATGAAGTGGAATACTTCATTACAACAGTGGCAATGTCTCTATGTGCAATCCTTAAGGATCTTAAACTTATCTTTGGATATCTTAGGTATAGAATAAAGTAAAACAAACTTATAGAATTTTAAATTTAATAACTTGCTCAGATAGATCATACTTGAGAAAATAACATGCTAGTAAAGAAATTCACATAAGCTCATACTTTCTTAAACATGGTTTGCTTAAATACTTGCTCAATCTCATGCTTGAATACTTAACTAAATCTCATGCTTTTAAACTCAGTGTTAAACAAAAGAATCATACGTAGCAAATCATGCTTAATAACTCATTGCTTGCTTTAAATACTTTATTTGAAATTCATACTTTAAATAAGAAACTTAAAATTATTTTGTCGCTCACAAGTTTGGGTTAGTTCCCTTGGGTCTATAAGCCTGTCCTATCTCTTCTTGACCTAAAATAAAAGAATTAAATTTCTAATTAATCCTCTTTATTCTTAAAAACATCCAAACTTAACTTAGGAATCTCAAAATATAAAAAATAAGTCATTTGGCACAATGGCATGGGTTAGCGCATGGCATGTGTGATAGGTGTTGGTTGCACGCGTGCTAGCCTTATGGTAGGCTTTCCAAGATGTGTGCTACCTTCTAGACCACATTACTTGCCCATCATGCATTCATATACCTTGTCACGTAACCCCATGGAGTGCACAGGCATTAACACATGGTCCTTTGATGCCCGCATAAGCCTAGATGCATGTTGTCTATGTCACTCCTCCACTTGGAAAGGGTCTCTTCCTCGTGTTCTCAGGTATGAACGCAACTTGGAAAAAACTAATACCTCTTTCAAAGCACTAGAACAGTCGACTTAAACTTAACCTTTATTAAAAATAATAATTGGGTGTTATAAACACAACCCTATCTTCAAGGAAGACTTAACTTTATTTATTCCTCAACAACTTAATACAAGTACAAGTAATAATTTAGATAAAACTAAAACTTAAACACTAAAACATCAACACCTGTCTTGCCTGGCTCTTCGTCTCAACACCTAACAGTTCACCTTCTCTTCATGACCTCAAGGCCTCGCTTACCTAGGAAAAGGACAAACTTAAAACATATGCCTAATGTTTAGTGAGTGACATTTTTAGGAAATTCTTTAGGAAATACAAGCATGCAATAAAACTTTCATCTTCTTAGAAATATCTTAACGCCTCATTATGCGTTAAACAACATAAATTGAGTTAGCCTAACTTATCCCTCCTACCTAAATATTGAACTTCCTCAACACATAAACTATTATGATGATTCTCACTTCACCACCAGTATCTTTATGGACCCTTATTCAATACCAGTTTCTCAGGCAATAAACTTGAACACATACAACTCAACACGTTTTGTCATCCTTCTGCCTAGCGAACTACTTAACGGAAGGCATCTCTACTTTTATGTGCACATAATAGCTAGCTCATGATAGGATTTTTCATACCCTCTACCGGATCATCTACTCTCGACCCAAGAGACAGTGTGAAGTCAACTAACATCATTTCCCTCTTAACAACATCAACTGACCTTTAACCTTTACCTTTTTAAAGGAGACACATGCAGAAGCTAAAACATAACTTTTGAAACTTCAGTGCAGTCCATTTATTAAACAATTTCAAAAAATAAATCAATTCTTCCAAAGACATTTAGCAAAACTCTGATTTACATAGGAACCAAATATCTACCCAGAATTAACTCTAATTCTAAATGGAGTAACTCATCAACTCCAATATTAAAACTCAAGATACTCTGCTACATTTTTTAATAGATTGCCCAACAGCAATAAGTTTAGCAGTCAAGGATGCACAATCTATACCTGAAATGTGAGAAATCATTTGAAAGATTAAGTCAAAAGACTTAGTGAGTGACAGTTTGTTAAACATGTTTTTAAAAAATAGTTAAGCATACACCTTGGCTTTTAGAAACACTCAAGCAATTGCAAAACATATCATAAACATGATTCTTGTAAACTTTAAACGTTTTATAGCCTTTCATAAATATTTTTCTTTAGGAATCCATAACCCGTTATTAGCATGAAAACAAGACAGTACTAACACCTCATTGTCATAAGATGGTTGAACGTCAAATCACCCTTTCGTCAAAAAACTTACCAAGCATCAGACGACCTCATCATCAAGAAAGTGACATAGGATACAATTTTCACTGTTATCCTTCTTTCCATAGTCATAACAAAGTATACCTTCCCTGATGGATCATAGACCATAGGCTTGTCAGACCAAGTGTGCACTTAGGGCCATAAATAGTACAATAGACCATATGGCATAAAATCATTAAAACATGGCTTAAAATATATTCTTGCTTTCAGATCACATAGTCACAAATATATTTTTAACATAACATAATCTTTGGAAAACAAGCTTAAACCAAACCATGCTTTAAACATTAGCTTGTAAAGCATGCTTAGAAATCATTTTAGAAGTTCATTTTATCACTCACAATACTTGTTCAAACCCTTGGCTTTATAATTTTCTTCAAATTCTCCTTGACTTAAAGATGCACCTAATCGGTATTGTCTCGGGGAAACTTTGAAGAATGAAGAAGAACTGAAAGAGAAAGAAAAGCAAGAAAGGTTAAAGAAACTGTTAGAATTTATGTCCTAAAACTCGTAGATTGTAAATATAATCTATTGACTGTTGTTAATAAAGTGTTGTTATTTAATAATTGTTATTGATTATATTATTAGTTTTGTCTTAATAACCCAAATCCAATAAACTAACATCCTAAGTTGTTTAATGAGTCTTGTACAGTATGTAAAGACATACAAGAATCAATGTTCGTGATCAGCTTAAAGAGTTTATAGTATAGGGATAAGGTTGGGTACCTTATCTTGGTAACACTATAGATACGGGTCACTTTGTATTTGATTTAAACGCAATGATCCAACATGTTCGTGTAGTTGAGATACGAGTGAGGGTATCCTACACAATGAGTTTGTATAAGACCAGATCGCAAAATAGTAACCACAAGATGTAACTCCGTTAACTAGTTAGGTTTCTATTTCATTAGGATGGCCTAGGTAACTTAGTCTTAATCCTGAGTGTATTATGAACTCCTGTTTGCAAGGGATTGTCCTTTAATTTGTACGGGTAAGAGTGGTCAGATCGCTGACTCAATAAGCTTATCATTTTGGGGATAGCATCGAGTAAGGAGCTGGAAACATAATTACACAAGATCGAAGTCACTCTTTTCCTACTTTAGTGAAAGTAGACGAGTGTTTCCATCAGTGGTGTCTCTGGGACTTGAACAAAGTGCCCTACCCTCTCTATGGCACGAGAGGGATTTCTGTTTATTGGTTGGACCATAAATAGGTTGTTCATTAGAGGAGCACTGGTATTTAACGATTAGAGGTAATCCAGGGGTAAAACGGTAATTTGACCCAATCGATTATTGGTCTATATTCATGGACACAAAAATATATCTACAGTGAGAAGAGTTCAGCTGTGAGTCTTTAGTAGAGTGTACACACAGTTAACAAATATTGATTAATATGGTTAATAAGTTTAGTCAATTAATCTCAGATAGTTGTAACTTCTGATCTATAGGTCCATTTGGTCCCTTTCCTAGCTCATAAAGGGTAATGAGTTTTATTTATATTTGTTGTAATTTGAAATATTCAAATTTACTTTGGAAATTAGTATAATGTATATTGATACATTATAATATAAAGTTTATCAAACTTTGTTATGTAAATTAAATTTTGGATATGATTCAAAATAAATTTATGAGAGATGAAATATTTGAATGAGTTCAAATATTAATTTCATGTGATTGGATTCATATTAATATTATTGGTTATGAGAGAAACTTATAGTTGAATATGATTCAAATTTAAATTAAGTTAAATATAAGATATTTAATTTAGTTATTAATTAATTGGAGAATTAATTAATAGTTTAGTTTAATATTATTTAATTAAATTTGATTTAATTAAATTAATTTTAAACTATAAGATATTGGAGAGATATTCATTAAATAAGATTTAAATTAAATATGATTTAATTAATTATTAATTAATTGATTAATGGTGAATTAACTAGTTGATTTGAAATTTCTATTAATTTAATATTTTTTAAATTAATAGAATATCATGATTCTCTCATACTCTCTTTCCTACTTCATGAAGGAAAGAGTGTTATAAATATATAAAAGAAAACAATTTTCTTCAATCAATTAATCAAGAAAAAAAGTCAATGTTTTTACTCTCTGCAAAGACTTTTTCTCTAAAACTTTTCTCATATCAATTGGTTTCCACAAACCAATCTCATCTCAGAGGATAGAAAGTTCTTCAACGGGTGGTGTCCAAATTTAAATTTTATTTTACAGATTTAGAGACGTCAAACTAGTAAGTTTTTCTTTCTCTAATCTATAATTAGAAAGCATGCTTAGCCTTTAAGTCTTAATAAGAAAACTACTTGTCATGGGCTTTTATCCCTTTAGAAAGAACAAGAAGAAAAAAAGAGGATTGAGAAAGAAAAGAGAGAAAAAGCAGAAAGGGAAAAGAAAGAAAAAGTGGAGAGAGAGGAAAGAGAAAAATTAGAAAAGGAGAAGAAGAGGAATAAGAGAAGAAGGAAGATAAGAAGAAGAAAAGAAGGAAAAGTAAGAAAATAAGAAGAAACAAATTGAGAAGAAAAAGAAGGAAGAAGAGGTAAGAAGGTTGGGCGAGGTGGTAAGACAAACACAAGAAGCAACAGAAAGCATCGCCTTGCCTATCACATAAACTGAATTTGAGTGGTTGGCAAAAAAGACCCAAGAGAAGATAGATCAAGTGAAGTCTGGGTTTCTAAAGTTAAAAGTAAAGGTGCATGACATTAAGGCCTTAGTGCAAAAGAAAGTAGAAACAAAGTTGAGGGAGCGGGAATAGCTCCTCAACAAAGTTGATGAAGTAGCCCTGTCAGTAGAGAAGGGAAAGAAAAAGAAAAAGAAAGGGAAATGGAGGACCTTGCTGAGGAGTTTGAGAAAGAACTTAGTTAGATGAGTCCTTGGGAAGAAGAAGTGCCAAGACGACCTAAAAAAATAAGGAAATTGTCAAGGAAGTTCTTGCATGTGCAAGTTGAGACAAGGCAAAAAAGCAAAGGTTAAGAAAACGCCACAGAAAGAGGATGAAGAAGAAGACAAAGAAAGTGAAGCAGAAGGATCATTTTCCACCTTGCAGTTCATGATAGCAAAGGGGATCTTCTCTTAAATAGGAACTATGTCAGATTTTCTCGAGTCACTCTGATTTCAAGGGTTGACTGCAATAAGACCTGGCGTAGTAAATATGTTCTACAAAGCTTTTATCAATGAAGAAGAACATTATGCCATGGCCAAAGGGCAAAAAGTGGACTTTGGGCCAAAAGTCATCAACGAGTTCTTTGGGTTAGAGGAAAATGAGATAGGACATGATATTTTCAAGAATCCAAGAGCACAAGATTTAGAAAGTGCGTTGAAGAAAGTGACTTGGCTCGAGACAAAGTGGGATATCACGCCAACAGTAAAGTACCAGCTTTTCCTGCATAATTTGAACACAGAAGCTAACATCTGGCTGGTATTTGGGAAGAAGAAGGTCATGCCTACTTGCAATAATAGCACCATCTCCATGGAACAGATCATGTTGGTATACTGGTATAATGAAGAAGATTCTGGTGAACATATGCGAGATAATAAGCAAGCACATTATTGCTTGAGTCAAGCATCCTTGTGGAGCAAGACCCTTCTAGCATTTGATAGAAAGATTGTACTTAAAGGCATGTCCAGTATTAGAGAAACTTCCTCAAGTGGAAGTGAAAGATGGGGTTTGAACAACCTCAACCCTCCACCACATCATCGTTATTCGCAAGAACAATGCAAATTCAAAATGCCTCAAAACCAAGAAAGGTGGTGGTAAAGAAGAGGTTGAATAAGTGGATAGCGATGATGTTGAAAAAGAAGATGAGGGAGATAATGTCCCACTAAAACACAAAAAGTAAGACGAGGAGGAGCCCTCATGATCAAAGAAAGCAAAATCCTCTAAGGCCAAGGACTCTAAGGACATCTTGCCATCAAATCCCAATAAGAAAAAGAAGTCCACTAACCTGACCTCAACCCCTAAATCCAAATCTTCCAATGCCACTTCCTTTCAAACTCCCAAAAAATTCAAACCATCACGCTCCTCTTTCGAAATCCAAAAAGACAAACCCTCAGTATCCAAATCACCTACTTCCTCCCAATAAATCCAAAATATTATTTCTTTACTTAGGCAAGATGTAAATAATACCCTTGTCCTTATTTTACAAAATACTGAAGAACCTCAATAACTCTGTGACGAGAGAAAAATCCTCTACTTCTTGTCGTCGACCCAACCAGCCAAACCAAACGTCTAATCCCTAAAGAATCAAACCAAGAAGTACTTCAAGATTCCATTTGTGAACCAACCACGTTTATTGATGATAGATTTAAAGACCAAGAAGGTGGAATAGATAGCCCCAAGTTATCCCTAAGAAAAGAAGTCCAAGAGGAGGTTTTTAATGACTCACTCCAAGGGGAAAAGGAAACTAACCTTGTGGTAGATGGCGAGACAAATCTCCTGTCATTTTGAAATCAAAACACAAAGCCTTCCTTGTGGAGCACCTAATTGAAGGAGGTAGTGGAAGAAACGGACAAAGAAGTTGTAGATGAGGATTATCTCTTCAAATATATGGATTATTACATTTACAAATCAATGGAGAGAGGATTTGAAGAATTAATCCATGCAAAAGCAACTTTCAAGAAATGTAATTGCGAAGTCAAAAATAATTGAATGATATGGAACTTAATATGAACAACATAAAAGCAAATATGGAGGCACAAATAAAACAACTCAACAGGGAAGCGACAAAGCTCCACAAGCAGAGAGAAGACTTTAATTACAATTTCAATTAGTGATATCAAATGACTATCAAAGGATAATCATAGGGCTATTAGAGGATCATCACTTTTAAATTTGCTACTTTTGCAAATTTAGAAAATGTTGTGACATGGGCTCTATTATCATAAACTTTTTCGCTATTTTTACAAAGCCCCTTTATTTTTTTTTCTCTTATGTAAATTATATTTCTTTGTAAGTATGTTCTTTATAATACAAGTACATACTTTGACAGAATTTTTACGTGTTGTCTCCTCTCTAAAAAGGAATAAGCATAACTTCAAAAGTAAAAATTTAGACAGTTGAGTAATAAGAGGTGATAAGAGTTATAGTTGAGGAGAGGAACGGACTCATAGAGTGCTTAAGATTTCCCATTTAATGCCAAACTGAAAGTATGTAAGTAAATAAAAAGCATTCTTTTGCTAAATAAAAGGATTCAAAATATTTTGGGAACTTTATCCATTTGTGAATTTGAAAATGAGATTTCTTGTAGGCAATGAATAAGGGTATTTTAAGTATTAAGTTTGCCACATTTTAAACTAAGAAATGTCTTCATAGCGAGAAGTACGTGATGAGAGTAAACTCTGAATAACGAATAAAATTTACTCATGTTTTGAGAAGTTTAGAAGCACAAGGAGGAAGGTAGGTCTTTAAGGAGGAATTGTGCTTGGGGAAGCATGATGCAGAGTGATGGTTGAGGACAAGCATTATTCTAAATTTAAGGGTGTGATCACTTGTAAAAATACAAATTATTATAGTCTTTTAGGTAGAATAATAAGATCAAAATGCATAGAAAGTGTATCATAACGCATTACTTATGTAGTAAATGCATAAATATTTAGAAATACACTTTACATAAGCAATATGCTTGCTTTACTCGATTTTTAGTGTCTAAGTGCAGGATTATTAACAAAAGAAGAAACTGACGAATCGTAGAGGAACTCATAAGAAGGATAGGCGAGAAGACCACATCAAAACACAAGAAGATATTTGCTAAAAGATAAAAGTAGTAGATAGAGTTGATTTAACTTAACAACAGAGGCAGCTTTCGGTGTTGACATGCTCAGAATATTAGATTTTCCGCCTAAATCTGCCAAAAAAGAAGGAACTTCATCCTTACTATGAAGGTAGCAACGTCTGAATGGACCTCCATTCGTACGCTTGAAGAGGTGGGTATTCTAGAGATTTGGTGGCAAGGAATAGCTTTACCACTGTCTGTAAAGTACTTCTTCATCTTTTCTGGTTAGTCTATGGAGTGAAAGCTTGTTGTCTAAGTGAAGAAGATCACATTCCCCATCTTCCACTAACTTGTAATAACATCTCTATTCTTTCCATTTTGTATTTCTTTACATTGTATTTCTTTATATTGTACAGTGGCTGAAGGCCTATATTTTTTAATACAATGTATATTTCTGCATTTTTCAATCCATCCATGTCTCTACTATTCATTTATCCTTAAGTTATTTGTAGTTTAGGATTTATGGTAAATTCTTGATAAGAAGCTTTGCTTATAAATCTTTATCGTGTTAACTGAACTATTTTTATCACTTGGCCAATGTATATCACCAACTACCTGAGAGGGCAAGTAACAAGGATATGGTAAACCACGTAAAGAGGAGTTTGGAGATAAAATTCACCTTAGCAAGATGACTTCCATCATTTGTATCCCGATAGGAGAACTAGTCTAGGCATTAGACGCCAAGAGGTTGCTGCCCTTAAACACAAAGCTCTATAAGTTTTATAAGTGAACACTTCTAGACATACCTTGTTTAGTTGGACTTAGTCATTTGGAACCTGAAATGAGATCAAGTATAACATTTAATGACTCCAAGAGGAGCACGTCTTAATTATAAACTAGTCAAGCAAGTTATATAGTATCAAGGCTTTCATATAGCTTAATTGTCAGGTAGCACTAGACATTCCTTCTCCCCCTTCTCTAACACGTTAATTCACGCTTTTACCATCTCAACCACCCTCATTAAATCATCTTTACAAAGTTCCCTACCTTACATAAGTAGATATAGCTTAACTCACATCTTTCATACTATATAGTTTATTCTTTTATACCGCCTAATTAACAAGTAGACCCTAGAACTAAGCTTTGATATCAATTCCTTGTGTTCGATCCTGGATCATCCAGGAAAACCAATTGTTTATCTTATACTTGGGCAAGCAATAGGAGAACTTGCACAACGGAGACTTAGAAGTGTGTGATGAGGACATTGGAAGCATTTTGTATGCAATGATCATGTTTTCTCGAATGATGAAGAAATTCACGAGAAGCATTTTTGCGTTCAATGATCCTGAATCAACACATCATGGTAGAATTAAGTATACACATCTAATACACCAACATAGGCAACAACAATATTTCCCAAGTTGCTAAAAATTTATTGTTTAGACCAAGCTGTAGGCTAGGATGAGTGAGATAGACTCTCAACAAGCGTTGATATCACCAACATTGCACAACTCACTCCACCCGAAGTCCACACATGAATTCGAAAAACCCATGCAGTGTTTACAAGTGATTTGAGGCAAAATGCACAAGTAGTTTACTCCACCTCAATATCTAAATTTACACTTCGATAAAGAACCTTGCATGTCAACTTGCCGCAAATATGCAAGGTGCATGCTGAGGGCACTTGGACTTTACCACATCGATGTTGGATCTATAATAGCCTTACTATTTCTTGTCTAAATTATTTTGCCATAGCATGCAGATATCATTTTCTTCATATTTTTATGCAAACTATGAAACTAGGCTTCGTTACAAACTTAAAGCAACAAAAATCACCTTAAATAGAGTCCGAATGAAGGAAAACGGGCAAATTGAAACTCAGTGGCACAGTTGTAAGTATTTTGAACTTTATGCTAGAAAAACGAGCGCACATCCGCAACGACCACAACGTTATAGGTTCGAATCCAAGCCGTGCGTTTCTTTTCTTCTGCATTTTCTTTTGCTAAAATGCCGCCGTTTTCGCCTTAAATCTAACCCCCGGGATGCACGTTCGAATCTCCACGCCTACGAAATCAATTTTCTTTGAATTTGGACGATGGTATTTTTGTAAATATTTCAGAAAATCCAAAAACTTCCGTGTGACGTGCGTTTTTCCACCACCATGATCCTGTTGGAGCCCCGACCTTGTTTTTCATTCACATGTTTCTACAGATACCCTATTTTTCCCAATTTTCATAACACACTTCATTTTTTTTAACTTCAACACTCAATTGTACTCAAATCCTCTCTAGAAATAAAAGAAATCTTAGAATTCTTCCTAGTCTTCTGCCATTTTTCTCTTCAATTTCTGTACAATTCTTCCTACTCGTGGAGGGCAAGTAAGGGGTGTTGAGTCAATTGCATTCTGAGAGCATGATTATTTTGTTCAATCTTTAAGATTATTGTCTACCAATCCTCTAATTCTTGCACATTGAATTTCATTTTCTGCAAAACTCTTGGCCAATTTATTTGTTGAAATTCAATTTCAATTTCTTTCAGTGTCCAATATACAATATTGACACAGTAGGGTTAAAAATTGTTTGTAATTTTCTTTCCTAGGACTAGAAATTTTACATACAATTCTTGTTTGATTGCTACACATACAACTTGATTTAGTTAATTGTTAAACTTGCTACTTCAAGTTTTTTGTTGAAATTCATTGCTTAATGCTTTGTAAATAATTTTGTGTTAAAAAGAAAGTTTTATAAAAACACTTTGTTGTTTACGTTGACAGATTGAATTTTTTTATTGGAAAAAAAAATTGGATCTTGAACAAGTTAATTAAGGATTCAAAAAGATTGGATTCTTGATTAACTTAACCAAGAATGTTGAATTTTCAATTCTTTATTTTTCTTTGCTCAATGTAAAAGAATTCAACCCACACTAACACCCTCTACTTTTTTAATCTCTTGAGAAGAAAAAAAAATTATACAATTATCTTTGTTAAGCTTTCTTGCACGTTTACTAGTGAATTTTTAGTTTTCTTGAAAGTTTCACAAAATTGTTAGAAAGAATTATTACTTTCTTTTTAATATTTCCAAGAATATATGAACATTTTCATTTAACGAATCTAGATTCAATAAGGGTTTTTTCTTCAAAAGCTTTCTAGGGTTCAACCCCTTCTCCAGGCTTACTACCATAAAATTTGTTAGAGTTGGATAAAAATAAAATTTATTGAAAAGGTGGTCTTGATTTTTTGTTAGGTAGATTCTTGGTAATATTATTGTTTTTTAAAAAGAAAAAAATGATTTCATATTGACTCTTAACCTCTTCATTTCTAAGTGTGCACGACTAGATATTCATTTTTTAATAATATAGAATTTTTTTAGGAAATTACACTACATGAATGGAAGTTTAGGAAAGAGAGAATAGAGCAAAGAAATACCATTCATCTGGAATCACATATTCACATAGAAGTTGAACCCATCATAGAACCACACTTAGAATCAAACCTAGGAAATCATCTACCCAATCGAATGGTTGTGGAAGCGTGAGAAAAGAGTTTGAGGGAGCTTTATGAGCCTGAAGTTCACCCAAAACACTTATGCATAGGTATACCTCCCACCACCACTACTTTTCAACTTAGAACCAATATAATTTTAAATTTGCCAATTTTTAGGGGTAGTAACATGGAGGACCCTCGTAGACATTTAAAAGATTTTTTTTGGGCTTGTCTTAAACCACACTGGCAACTGTGAGGAACAATTGAACCTGGCTATTCTTGCTTGCAAATAGTGCAAAGAGATGGCTATTCTACTTAGAGCTAGGAACAATCACAACTTGAGACCAACTTAAGAAAAAATTTCTTGAAAATTTTTTCCTGTCACTAGGACACTCTATTTTAAAGGAAATTTTTGAAGCTAAATAATCCCAAGGGGAGACTCTTTTTAAATATTGGGAGAGGTATAAAAAATTATGTGCTATGTTGCCATATCATCAAATTTCTAATCAAGACATAATTCAATATTTTTATTCGGGTTTGCTACCATTTGAAAGAAATTCAATAGATGCTGCTCCTAAAGGAGCTTTTGTAAGACTCGTATCTAGAATAAAAGGGTATTTTGACTAAATGTGAAGAAAAGCAGTGTTGAGAAAAAACATGCATTTTTAAGTTAGCATTGAAGTGAGGTGACTCATTAAAGGAATACACATTTAATACAAAGAATTAGCCATTTTGAAGTTCAACGTGAGATGGAGCCAGGCGAGGAAACGTCTTGTAAACCTAGAACTTCCTTGATTTATTTTGCTACAGTAGTCGGTTGAGATTAAGTTATTTTAAACACGTGTTTAAAAAAAAAGAGAAGGAGAATAAGGTGGGATTATATATGTGTGTATATATATTTGTATATATTAAAAAAAATAAATTATTTAAAGGAATAAGAGAAGTGGGGGATTAAATAAAGAAAAAAAGTAGAAAGGTGATTTCTCCACCTTCAAACCCTTTCATTTTTCTTTTTCATCAATTTTTTAAGAGAGAGCTGAAGAATGAGTTGGTAGGAGATCTGAGGTAGAAGAAGAAGAAGAAAGTTGTATTTTTTGGTGAAAAAGAAGAAGAAAGGTGTGAAGGAAGTGACAACCATGACAGAAGCTTGGAGCTCGTAGACAATCTCTAGGGTTTGAGTTGGTTTGAGCTTCTTATGAGGAACTAAGAGGTAAGGTTAGTTTTAATTGAAAGTTAAATCATTTTTATAACAAGTTTTGTGAAAGAAGTTTGAGCAAATACTGAAGTTTAGTTAATGATTTTTGTAGAAGAAATTGGGTCACAGATTTTTAAAATAAATCCATCAAGTCTCTGGTTTTTTTAATATTTTGAATTTTACACTTTGATTTAGGAGTTCTATTTAGTATGGCTGGAAAGCTTACTAAATTTTCTACAACTTTCATGCAAAAATCGAGAACTAAAATTGATTGGAATAAGGTTTACTTTCAGGATCAAATTGGAAGTAAGCAGAAGACGTGAATTTTCTTTACCTGTATTTCGGGCATTTTTTGTGTTAATCCATGGATAATCTCATTTCCTTTCCTTGAAGTAAGTTGTAGAGGGTTTCCAAATGAAGAGATGGATGTACAGTACATCAATTTTAGTTAAATGTTGAGGAAGTTATGAGTGTTTGAAGTTAGGTTGTTGAATTTGGGAAATTCTGGAAAACATTATGAAATGTTCTTTTGTATCTAGGTTTTGGATTGATAAACTTTATCTTTTGAGCATCATTTTGAGTTGGTTTATAAGACAAAGACTATTTAAGGTGCTAATGCTCGGTTTGGTTTATTGGACACGCCAAGAGGAAATAGGTTGAGTCTACAAATCAATAAGAGCTAAGATGTATCTAGGAGTGACAAAATGAATTGCAATGAATATTAATTTCATAGTATGAATTGTTGCTTAATGAAAATATTATGTTCTAGGTTGTCTTGATGAATGATTGATAGCTTTCAAACTTTATGTTTATGAAATGTTCGCAAATCATGTTTTTAAAGAGTTTATCTAATGTTCTTAAACCATGTTGAGATAAATTGGTGTCTTGGAAGATATACATGTTTTTATTGAGTACCCTCTACTAATAGAGACTCTCAGTGATGTTAGTAGCTATTGTGATGAGTAGTCCACAAAGCTGACAAGGAAAGGTGAGTGCATGAGAAACTCTGTCTCGTTAATGGCAAGGGCATGAGAAACTTTGTCTTGTCTAGGGTTGAGGATATGAGAAATTCTATCTCAACCAAATTACGAGATGTTTTCTAAGGAAATGTGCATCATTTTTCTTATAATATTTTGCATGATTACCATTGGCTTCAATAACATGCTTATAAGATTCTTTTTTATGCAATTATTAAAAGTTATATACCTCGGTTTGACCATGAACTTGGAATGGATTTTCAAAGTTGTTTTCGAAAACTGTCCCTAACTGAGCTTATTAACTCACTCTTTTTCATTGTTTTCTTTCTTTTAAGGTGGTCGAGCTGCTCCAAACACATAGCTTGTGTGACTCGGGTGTGCATCAAGAACCAAGCCTTCGACATTGTAGTAAATAGCTAATCTCTTTAGGTTGTTGTAACTTGTATAGTTTTGAGAGAGAAGGATAGTTGAATGTTCTGTCTGTTTAAGGATTACGTGATCTTGTCTGTGTGTGTGTATGTGTGTGTGTATGTGTGTGTGTTGTGTGTGTGTGTATCGTTTTGGCCTACTTGAAATAGAACTTTGTAGCAGGATTGTGGTAGTACTCTAATGTTGAATGTTATTCCCTGTTGGTTTGCTAAATATTGGTTTAAGTTGTTATGCTATGTTTGTATGTTGATTATGTCATGGGGTGATGCTTAATATCTTCACACATCTTCTTCTAGGTTCAGAGATGGTCTGGGAGAGGGTGTGACACAACTAATCTTGATTTGACAGTTGTTTAGATTTAAGATTAAGGTTTAGCATGGTTTGAAATGTGAATAAGCATACACGTGTAGGAGCTGGCAAGCATAAGGAGATTTAAGACAAACTAATATAATTTTGGAATAGTATAAATACGAGTGGAAATACGTAGAAAAGAGGTTATGCTAAATTTTTTAAAGTTACTCTGCTGAAAGGAAGAAACATTAGGCGAGGAGAAGGTCTTGAGGGAAACTAGGCGTTCTGAAGAAGGGATTAGTTAGTGAGTGATTTCCCAAAATGTTATACACTCTAAGCTTTCTCTTAAGTTTCTTGTTGATTTGTAATGATGTTCTTGTGTAATGTTTATAAAGAAATGATTTCAAAAGAAAGCTTGTTTTAAATTGATGATTGTATGCTTTGCTTGTTGTAAATCATTAGTCTTTTTCCTATTTATGAAGCTAACTATTATGTGCATATAAGGAGTAAGGCAGTCATGTAGAAAAGGACTGCATGGTGAAGTGAAACTGGCTAATGCATAAAAGGAACATATTGTGATTAGCGGCCTGAGCAACTGGAAATGAACCCAGAAATTCTCCAAGGATGATGTTGATGAAAAGGCCATTACAGTAGTCTTTGTGGGAATGCTTCATGTTTCTTGGCTAAAGGAATATCGAAAGGCTAATGTATGATTTATGATTTATTCAAATGAAGCGTTGAAGCATGTTTTATGAAATGATTTTATATGTTGGATGCCCAAAAAGGTTTTCCAAAACTATCACTCACTAAATATTTGACTTATGTTTTAAGTTTTCTCTTCCCCAGGCAATCAGGCATTGAGGCAAAGTAAAGAAGGGTAAAGTAAGCAAGGCGTATAAAGTGGGAAAACTTTTGAAGGCGTTAAAGTTTATTTTATAGTTATTGTATTAAGAAAGTTTGCAAATTGTAAAATTAGAACGCATTTGGTTTAATGTTAATAAAAAGAAGTCTTTGTTGTTATCTACCGTGTTATGGAATATTTACTTATCGCCTCAATTTAAAGTTTAAGTTTTAACTTAAGTTGTACTAAGTGATCAAGTTAAGTTTAAGGACTTAAGTAGAACATTATGGTGTTTCATCCTGCTGCGTCAGGATAGCTCAAATCACGTCCCATGCAACATTGTAAATTTCAAGACGTGTGTGAGGTGGTGCATGACAACTTGATGTCAGAGCGAGATTTTAAGAAGCCTAAGGTTTTGAGCATTGTGTTCCTTCACAATAGAACAAGTCTAGTATGTTTTGATAAAGTTCAATTGAAAATTTAAGTTATTTTATAGAAATTTTGGATATCATGCCGCTAGTTGGTTGGTTGTATTTGAACTTAATAATTTCGTGTGTGTACAGTGTAATTGCAATACGTCACTGAGTTAGGTCATTCTGCATAATGCCCTCACTGTAACTCTCTGTATAGCATGCTTCTAGGCGATGAATCATGGGTCATGATAATGGCATTTGAGATGCTCACTATGTACCTATTCATCACATGATACATAAGTCCTCGTTGAGTATAAGTTTTCCTACTGCTTGTCCAAGTGCAAGCAAAACAGTAGGTTTACCTGGGTGATCTAGGGTCTAACACAGGGAATTATTTATAAACGTTAGTTCTATGGTTCACTTATCATTTAGGCGAATTGAAAGAATTAAAGAATAACAAATATAAGACTTGCTAACTACACGATGAGAGTCTGTAAAGCGAGGCTCAGAAGAAGGTGTGATGACGCAAACTAACTTGTCTCAAAGAAATGAATGGAGGAATGTTTACATTTTATCGTGAAACTAAATAAGGTGATAAGCTTAATGCGACGTAACTCACTAAATCATATTTATGATTAAGGCATGCTTTTCTCGAAGTCATTATATGCCACACATGGTCACTTTTGGAGATCCATATGACTAAGTACGACTTTGTAAGTTATATCTAGAAGAATTTACTCATAACTCATATAGGCTTCCACGATTAAGGATTGTTACCACTCAGTACCACTGTCCACACTTGCTCTCCTTTTAAGATGAAAATGTTAGGAATAACCTCGCGAGAAGAGATGGAAATCTTCCTCACTCGCGTTAATTAGGTTTTAGTTACTTTCCCTTTCGGGTAGTTGGCAACTAACGCTGGCCTGACGATGCAATTAGCTAACTAACGCAATATAGCTATCAGCAATTCTTCTTATCAAGAACTTATCATCTACCTAAGCTACAACGAATACACTAACAGATGGAAAGTATAGAGATGTTGGATTGAGATGTTATGTGTGTTTAAAGAAATACAAAGAATGTAGATCGTTGGCCAATATAGAATATGTGCAACACACAATATAAAGAATGTAAACTTAAATGGGGGACAGGGGCATGGAATGTTACAAGTTAGGATATCGAAAGGAATAGCCTTCTTCTTCTCTATCCTAGCTAGAAGTTCTCTAAAAAGATCATACAGGCCTATAGTGGTTCATTTAGATGTCCCTTTCTCTTGGTGACGACAAAGTGCTTGTATAGGCTGCTTTTTGACAGGAAACTTTTATTCCTCTGAGTGTGTCAGCTCTAACATCTGGCCTTGTGAAGTCACATCACTCCAACTACCATCCTTGTCTTCTAGTAAGCTTTGCTTGTGTGAATGTCGTGGTTTCTTGTATGGAGTTGTTAATTGCCAAACTAGTTCCCACCGTGTAGCCTTTGTGCAAGATGTCCTATGTGATTTGCTCATTTCTTCTTTTTCCACTTATCCTGCATTTAGACATGATAAATCGCATAAAACAGGTATGACACTTATGTAAGCTATATTTCTAAATATTTATGAATTTACAACATGAGTTACACGTTCTGATCATCTTTTTTTATGCTTTTTGACCTCATTATACTAATAAAAAGGGTTGTAATAACAGACATTTCTATGCGTTATCAGCTACCAAGAAAAGAAAGAGCTACAAGCAGATCGAGGACTACAATCAGTTCTTGAGCGTAGTTAACCTAGTTTTATAAGCATGTTGAGAGATGTGAGGTAATAAAACTGATTTATCACCTAGACATCGTAGGTTAAAATCTGGTATAATGATTATGCTGGATGTTTCACCTAGACTTATGATATGTTTAAGTTAGCCTAAATATAATCCTAATTTTATGAGTACCTTTTAAAACCGTCTTAGAACACTTCAGCTAGAGAAAAGTAGCATACTTTTAGCTCTTAGCATCTGATATCTTGCATAAACACCTGTTACTATAGTCCTTTTTATTAGAATAATGAGGTTAAAATGTGTAAGAATATGATCAGAATGCGTAACTTGTGTTGTAAATACACAAGTATTTATAAATACATCTTACATAAGCATCACACCTTTTTTACGTGATTACCATGTTTAAACGTAGGATAAGTGGACAAGAAGAAAGGAGTAAATCACAAAGGACATCTCATGTAAAGGCCACGTAATGGAGACTCATCTGACGATTAACACCTCCAGGCGAGGAAGGCTCACTATAAGACAAGAATGGTAGTTGGAGTGATGTGACTTCATAGGATTGAAGACGATACTGACAAGATTAGAGTAATAGAAGTTTCCCACCTAAAACTACCTATAAAAGTACTTCATCCCCTCTAAAGAAAGCACGCCTAAATGGATGTAAGGGGGCGTGTATGGGCCAATTTGGATCTGCATGAGCTAACACCTAGAAAGTCGATGGTAAGGATTAGCCTAACCACCAAATGTACAACACTTCTTCATCTTTTTCTATCAAATTGTAATGTGAAAGCTTAGAGTTTGAGAGGAGAATCCCTCAATCCCCCTAACCTGTATCTCATTTTCCTTCTCTTTCCATTTTATTATTTCCTCATATTGTACTCAATTATATTGTATAATGGCCGAAGGCCTTCATCCTCGAATACAATGTATATTTATACCCTTTTCAATCCATTCATGCCTCTATTGTTTATTTGTCATTATGTTATTTGTAGTTTATGTCTATGATGCTCTCTCATTAACTAATACGTATTTATATCGTTTAGTGTGTTAGCTGAGCTACATTCTACACTTGGTCAGTGTATGTCGCCAACTGTCTGAGAGCGTAAGTAGCAAGGAAGTGGCTAACACACGTAAGGAAGAGTTTTCTCAACCTTGCTGGAGGACTTCCTTCATCTGTATCCCAAAAGACAAACAAGTGTGGACTAAGATACCGAGAGGGTGTTGTCCTTAAACGTATAGCACTCTAAGTAGAATAAATCAGTATTACTAGAGACATAAACCATTTAGTCAATCTTAGTCATTTGGATTCTGAGAGGAAAATCAAGTGTGGCGTTGAACAACTTCGAAAGGAGCATACATTAAACATAAGATAGCTTGGTGTGTTATATTACAGTGAGGTGGTCATATAGCTTAATCGCTTGATAACATGAGACCTTCCTTCACCTCCTTCTTAATACAAGTCAGTTCGCTCCATCTTCCATCTTGCCATAATGTATTCTTTTGTGCATGAGTCTCTAGGTGTTTGTAAATAGTTTCACTTCTTTTTATATATTCTTTTACCGCAATCATCATAATGGCTAACCAATGAGTAGACCCTAAGACAAATGTCTTGAAATGATTCCTTGTGTTCGACTCTGGATCACCTAGATAAACCTACTGATTAGCTTGCACTTGGGCTAATAGTAGGAAAACTTGTAATCAACAGGGACATAGTTATTACGCGATGAACAAGGATATAGTGAGCATTTCACATGCCATGACCATGTACCATGACCTATCGCATAGATTTAATCGCACAATACAAAAAGATATGGTGAACATCTTAAGCGCAGTAAACCTACTTAGTGACGTATTTCAATCATATTATACAAATGTGAAACCACTAAGTCCAAGTCTTCAGTTCAAACAATTCAACCAAGAAAGTGTTTTATGTTGTTGCTGGAGAATTGATTTTTAGATATTAGAGTAGAGTCTTACTTTGATTTTTGGGCAAAGCATTTGATCTTGGTGAATCACGCAATTAGCCGAAAATCGTGCAAAGAGGTTCAAGGTACCAGAGTAATCTGTGAGTGCTTGAACCAGCCCCAAGATCAATGTATCTTTCGGTGAATGGCCAAGAGAAATCTCAATGGATGCGTTCAATTGCAAATGAAGATGAGAACCTTTATGAAGGCATCAAGGAAAATGTCCTTGCAAAAAGCTAGTGAGATGTGTATTTCACCTAGCTATGCGAAAAGGACCAAGAAAAATCATTTAGGCATTACGAAGAATGATTGGGAGAAGAGACTTAATGCGATGAGCAATTGTGATGAAGAAAATCATGATGCAAATGATCTATGAAGTTCAGGAATGATGCAATCAGGAAAGTGATGCAGAGCAGAAGCGATGATATCATAGTTCTTCCTCGTCAAATAACTTGGACGCATGGATGCATCTGTGATGTATAATTTTTCCAATTCCTTTTTACTAGTCGTGTACATATTTATTTCTACCTTTTATACCTCTGTAAGTATTCTTATACTTGTAAATAAGTTGTGTATTTGGTATTGTATATTCTTTAGTCTTGCAAAGGGGATTGTGCGGTAAGTCGCAAAGTTATAGGTTCGTCAGATAGGATACATGCAATGACCTTAATGCGATGAAGTCGGTCTATGAGAAGGTAAGGGTCAAACAGATTAGGTATCCTGACACTCTTGTTGTTGGGATTTATGTCCTAAAACTCATAAATTGTAAAATAATTAATTGATTGTTATTAATAAAGTGAGGTTATTGTAATTTCAATAAATGTTATTGATTATATTATTAATTTCGTCTTAATAATCCAAATCCAATAAATTAACATCCTAATCTATTTAATGAGTCTTGAACAGTATGTAGAGACATACAGGGATCAATGTTCGAGATCAGCTTAAAGGGTCTATATTATAGGGATAAGGTTAGGTACCTTATTCTGGTAACACTATGGCTACAGCTCACTTTGTATTTAATACAAACGCAATGATCCAACGCGTTCATGTAGGTGACATGCGAGTGAGGGTATCATATGCAATGAGTTTACAAAAGACTGAACCACTAAATGTAACTAGTTAGGTTTCTATTTCATGAGGATGACCTAGGTAACTTAGTCTTAATCCTGAGTGTATTATGAACTCTTATTCATGAGGAATTGTCCTTTGATTTGTATGGGTGAGAGTGGCCAGGTAGCCAACTCAATGTGCTTATGATTTTAAGAACAAGACCGAGTGGAGAGCTGAAAACATAATTACACAAGATGAAATTCACCCATTCTCTACTTTAGTGTAAGTAGATGAGTGTTCCTTTAAATGGTGTCTCCATGACTTGAACAAAAGGTCTTACTGTCTCTATGGCACGAGAGGGGTTTCTGTTTATTGGTTGGACCATAAACAAGTTGTTCATTAGAGGAGCATCGGTATAATAAACAACCTATAATAAAGAATTGCATGCAAACATAGGATTTTAGGATTAATTTGATTTAATTTAATATTTTTAAAATTAAATAGACCTAAGATCACATTAATTCTAATAGGATCAGAATTATATCTTATTTTAGTTTAATGAAACTAAGTAGGACAAATAGGAATTAAGGTTATAAGAGAACTCCACCGATAAAGTTTTATCTAAGGTTAGGGGTACTTAAGTTGACGGTTTATAAAACACCTCCTACCTGAGAACTGACCCAGAGCCGATGTTGAATTAACCTTATTCCTATTAGTATAAGATGCCACTAGGTAAATTAAATTGTTTAATACACCTAGAAACTTTAGAGCAAAGTTTTATTATAAAAGTTATAATAAGAATAGACTTAGATAGATTTATTTAGTCAAAATTTAGCTAAGTAAAACAAACCCTAAATTAATAGAACATTTTAGTAGGAGAAAAATGGTATATAGGATACATCAAATTTTAGCTCTCACGTCCCTAAGAGTTCACACGTGAAATTCATACTCGACTTCGTATCATCCTTGGAATGGCCTCCCTTCAGAAAGTGTTTGTATGGTTCAATAACAAGGTGAATAGGGGAAATGTTCATAGTAAGTAGGAGAAGGGCGAGTGTCAACATATCCTACGGTCTCTTCCATTAGATTACACCCATAGATTTCTATAATCTATCTGCGTGCCATCCTATAGCGATCATCCCTTTAGAGGGCCTGATTATAGAAATCGAAATAACGCAAACTAAAGAAATGATTAAGGTTTCTGAGGTTAATCTTCAACAATTGTCTTTCCTTTCGATAGCTTGTTGAAGCATACCGCTAGGATCTGAAAAATGGTAGGGGCACACTTACAGTATGTAAATTAGTTAATGAATCCTTGACCAAACAACGATAGATAAGGACTATAGGAATATGAGTTATTCTGGTATTAGTTATTAGCTGAGATTGTCTCAATTTAGGAGAGCAGTAGTTGATCACCCTTTGGTGGCTGTTGCTCCAAACTTCTGAAGTATTGTTGCAAAAACTAAATCATTTATTTGATTAGGGTTATTTGATTACTTGTTTTTGTTGAATTGATTGGATTATTTTGTGTAATGAGTTAAGAAAAAGATAACTAATACGACCAATTATTTGACATTTCAGCATGTCTTCTTTATTTATTCAACTGCTTAAAAATTAAAAATTTAAAATTATGCAACGTGGAAGTCAAACCTGAATATAATTCTGGTTATTTATGATCTATGCTTTGTCTTAATGAAGGAATGTCCTCCTTTCCCTACTCGAATTGCATCTCAGAATATCAAAGATGCATATAACTATAGGACAAAGGCCAATGATAAGGCCCACGTCTATCTCTTGTCTAGTATATCTAACATACTAAGCAAGAAACACAAGACCATGGTTACTGCATGTTAGATCATTGAATCCCTCCAAGAGATGTTTAAGAAGAATAAAAAAGAAGGTAAATATAATTTACTTGTCTTAGAAACATATTTAGTGGAAAATAACCAAAATGTCTGGATACTTGACTTAGGAGCCACTAGCCATGTTTGCTCTTCTTTACATGAAACTAGTTCCTTTAAGTAGTTCGAGGAGGGTGAGATTGCACTCAAGATTGGAACGGAAGATGTTATTTCAGCTCATACAGTGGGAGATGTTAACATGTCTTTCAAAAATAGATTCCTGTTTTTAGAAAACTTGTAAATAGTTCCTAAGATTAAAAGAAATCTTATATCCATTTATTGTATTATTGAAAAATCATATAATGTAACCTTTTCTTTAAATGAATAGTTCATTTCTAAAAACGACGTACATATTTATTCAGCTAAGCTTGAAGATAACTTGTATGTATTAAGACCTATCTAAGCAAAAGTAATTTTAAATCATGAGATGTTTAAAACTGCTAATACTCAAAGTAAAAGGCAAAGAATTTCTCTTAATAACAATACTTATCTTTGGCATTTATGATTAGGTCACATTTATCTCAATATGATTGAAAGATTGGTAAAGAATAAACTTCTAAATAAGTTAGAAGATGATTCATTGTCTCCATGTGAATCTTGTCTTAAAGGAAAGATGACTAAAAGACCTTTTATTGGAAAAGGTTATAGAGCCCTTAGAACTTATACATTCAGACCTATTTGGTTCGGTGAATGTAAAAGCAAGAAAAGGTTTTGAATACTTCATCTCTTTTATAGATGATTATTTAAGGTATGGTTATTTATACTTAATGGGGCATAAGTCTGAAGCTCTTAAAAAGTTCACGGAGTAAAAGGCTGAAGTTGAAAATCTATCAAGTAAAAAGATTAAAATACTTTGATCTGATCGAGGTGGAGAGTACATATATTTAAGATTCCAGAACTATATGATAGAACATGGAATCCAATCTCAAATCTCGAAACCTGGTACGCCTCAATAAAATGGTGTATCAGAGAGGAGAAATAAAACCTTGTTTGACATGGTTCATTCAACGATGAGCTATGCTCAATTGCCTAGCTCGTTTTGGGGGCATGTAGTAGAGATTGCAGTTTATATCTTTAAAAATGTTCTATCGAAGAGTGTTTCTTAAACACCTTTCGAGTTATGGAAAGAATGTAAACCTAGTTTAAGTCACTTCAGAATTTGGGGTTATCCAGCACACGTGTTAATGATAGATTTCAAGAAGTTGGAATCTTGTTCAAAGTTTTACCAATTTGTTGGTTACCCTGAAGAAACGAGAGGTGGCCTATTCTTTGATCCACAAGAAAACAGAGTTCTTTGTATCGACAAATGCTACTTTCTTTGGAAAAGACCATATGAGATATCATAAACCACAAAGAAAATTAATATTAAGTGAAGCTACTAATGAATCAACAAGGGTTGTTGATGAAGTTGGTCCCTCATCAAAAGTTGATGAAACAAACACATCAGGTCTGTTTTATCCTTCTCAATCGTTAAGAATGCCTCGAGGCAATGGGAGGATTGTATCATAACCTAATCGTTAATTAGAGTTAACTGAAACTCAGGTTGTCATACCAGATGATGTCGTTGAGGATCCATTGTCCTATAAACAAGCAATGATGATATAGACAAGAACCAATGGGTCAAAGTCATGCACCTTGAAATGGAGTCCATGTACTTCAATTCAGTGTGAAAGAGCTTATAGATCAACCTAAAGGGGTGAAACCTATAGGGTGCAAATGGATCTATAAGAGAAAGAGAGATTTAGCTGGAAAGGTACAGACCTTCAAGGCTAGACTTGTAGCAAAAGGGTATACCCAAAGGGAAAGGGTTGACTATGAGGAAACTTTTTTACCTCTTGCTATGTTAAAGTCTATAAGGATTCACTTGTACATAGCCACTTTTTATGATTATGAAATATGGCAAATGGATGTCAAGACTCCTTTTCTGAATGACAGTCTTGAAGAGAGTATCTTTATGTCTCAGCCCAAGGGGTTCATAAGCCAAGCTCAAGAGCAAAAAGTTTGCAAGCTGAATCGATCCATTTATGGGTTGAAATAAGCATCTAAATCTTAAAACATTAAATCTACTCTTGCGATCAAATCTTATGGTTTTGACAAAAACATTTATGAACCTTGTGTATACAAGAAAATCAACAAAGGTAAAGTAGCTTTTTTAGTACTTTATGTGGATGATATCCTTCTCATTGGAAATGTTGTAGGATACTTAATTGACGTTAAAACTTGGGTAGCAGTCCAATTCCAAATGAATGATTTGGGAAAGGCACAATATGTCCTTGGAATCCAAATTATAAGGATCGTAAGAACAAAATGCTAGCACCCTCTCAGGCAACCTATATCAACAAAATGTTAGTTCGATATTCGATGCAGAACTCTAAGAAGGATTTATTACCTTTCAGACATGGGGTTCACTTGTCTAAGGAATAGTGTCCTAAGACACCACAAGAAGTTGAGGACATGAGACGTATTTTCTATGCCTTAGTTGTGGCGCAGCTTAATGTATGTTATGCTCTGCACTAGGCTAGACATTTGTTATGCAATGGGAATAGTCCATAGATTTCAATCCAACCCAAGGTTAGACCACTGGAGGCGGTCAAAATTATTTTCAAGTATCTTAGGAGAACGAGAGACTACATGCTTGTATATGGAGCTAAGGACAGGATATACTGACTTTGATTTCCAAACCGATAAGGATTCTAGGAAATCTACGTCGGGATCAGTGTTCACATTAAACGAGAGAGCTATGGTATGGCATAGCATCAAGAAAGGATACATTGTAGACTCTACTGTGGAGGATGAATACGTCGCTGCTTGTGAAGCTGCAAAAAGAACCAGTTTGGATCAGGAAGTTTCTGAATGATTCGGAAGTTGTTCCAAACATAAACATGTCCATCATTTTATATTGTGATAACAGTGGGGCATATTGATGATCCATTTACGAAGACTCTGACGGCTAAAGTGTTCGAGGGTCATCTAGAAAGTTTAGGTCTGCAAGATATGTATATTGGGTAATCTAAGGCAAGTGGGAGATGTGTAATGGGTATGAGGATGTCGTAGTTTATTGTATTTATATATATATGTTTTATGTAATATAATTGAACATTTTACCATTTCCAATGTTTGAGAATTACTTTATTGCGTACATCCCATAGAAACTAAAGTTTTAGTCCAAGTGGGAGTTTGTTGGGATTTATGTCCTAAAACTTGTAGATAGTAAATATAATCCGCTGTTATTAATAATAAAGTGTTATTATTATAATTTCAATAAATGTTATTGATTATATTATTAGTTTTGTCTTAATAACCCAAGTCCAATAAACTAACATCCTAAGTTATTTGATGAGTCTTTAACAGTATGTAGAGACATACAGGGATCAATGTTCAAGATTAGCTTAAAGAGTTTATAGTATAGGGATAAGGTTGGATACCTAATTATTCTAGTAACACTATGGATACGACTCACTTTGTATTTGATTTAAACGCAATGATCCAACGCATTCGTGTAAGTAACATGCGACTGAGGGTATCCAATGCAATGAATTTGCATAAGACTGGACAACGAAATAGTAACCATTGGATGTAACTCCGTCAACTAGTTGGGTTTTTATTTCATTAGGATGACCTAGGTAACTTAGTCTTAATCTAAGTGTATTATGAACTTCTGTTCGCGAAGGATTGTCCTTTGATTTGTACGATTGAGAGTGGTCAGATTTTCGAATCAATATGCTTATCATTTTGGGAACAAGATTGAAAGGGGAGCTTGGAACATAATTGTACAAGATGGAATTCACTCATTTCCTACTTTAGGGTAAGTAGATGAGTGTTTCATGAAATGATGTCTCTAGGACTTGAACAAAAGGTCCTACCCTCTCTATGGAACGAGAGGGATTTCTGTTTACTGGTTGGACCATAAAAAGGTTGTTCATTAGAGAACCACTGGTATTTAAGGATTAGAGGTAATCTAGAGGTAAAATGGTAAATTGACCCAGCTGGTGTTACGAACACTTGTGAAGGAGTAACTTACTGTTATTGGTCTATATCGATGGACACAGAAACATATCTACAGTGAGAAGAGTTCAGTTGTAAGTCTTTAGTGGAGTGTACACACAATTAACGAATATTGATTAATGTGGTTAATGAGTGTAGCCAATTAATCTCAGATCGTTGTAGCTTCTAATCTGTAGGTCCATTAGGTCTCATTCCTAGCTCGTAAAGGATAATGAGATTTATTTATATTGGTTGTAATTTGAAATGTTCAAATTTATTTCAAAAATTAGTTTAATGTATAATGATACATTATAATATAAAGTTTATCAAACTTTATTATACAAATTTAATTTTGGATATGATTCAAAATTAATTTATGAGAGTAAAATATTTGAATGAGTTTAAATATTAATTTAGTGTGAATTGGAATTATATTAAAATTATTGGTTATGAGAGAAATTTATATTTGAATATGATTCAGATTAAATTTAAGTTAAATATAAGATATTTAATTTAGTTATTAATTAATTGGAGAATTAATTAATAGTTTACTTTTAAAGGCATTTTTAAAAATAACAAAATAAATTAAAATATTTACAAGCTATAGCAAAATTTTGAATTTTATCATTGATAGTCCTCTATCACTATAGCATTTCAATGACTATCAGTGATAGATTTTGCTATAGGTTGTAAATATTTTGTAAAATCTACTATTTTTAAAAATTTCTTTTCTTTTATTTTATTTTATTAAAACTTATTTAATTAAATTAATTTAAAATCATAAGATATTGAAGAGAGATTCATTAAATATGATTTTAAATGAAATATTAATTAAATATAATTTAATTAATTATTAATTAATTAATTAATTAATTAGTAGATTTAAAATTTATATTAATTTAATATTTTTAACTTAATAGAATCTCATGATCTCTCCTACTCTCTCAAGGAAATGGAGTTATAAATATGGAGAAGAAAAACACTTTTTCTTAATTAAGAAAAAACCAATGTTTTTGTCGTTCGCAAAAATAGTTCTATCTAAAACTTTGTTTATCCCAATTGGTTCCCACAAACCAATCTCATCTAAGAGGAATGGAAGGTCTCCGACAAGTGGTGTCCCAATTTAGAATTTTTTTGTAGATTCAAAGGTATCAAACTACGTAAGTTTTTCTTTCTATAATCTATAACTAGAAAGCATGCTTAGCCTTTAAATTATAATAAGAAAATTAGTTTATGTATTATTTTGTCAATGTATTGTTATTTTGGGATTCCCAAATTAGATTGAGGAGTGGTTCTGTAACATTTTATGTTGTCTAAGACTTTTATCCCTTCACTTGTACGATTTAGCCAAGGTAGGTTTCATTGGGAAACGTTAGGATTCTTAGGAAGTACAAATTTTCTGGTCAAATCTTAGAGTTCTTAAACTTCCAAGAAAACTGTGAAGGGTAAGGAAGATGAAGTTGATGAGGATTACGTTTTCAAGTTCATTGATCACTATGTATGTAAGCTAATGAAGAGAGGATTTGAAGACGTAATTCAATGTCAAAGCAACCTCTAGAAGATACATTTGCGAGGTCAAAAACAATTAAGCAATTTTGAACTCATGTTTGACAACATAAATGCTCATCACCAATCTGAGATTAAAGAGCACAAGAAGCAGAATCAAGAGTCCCAGACACAACTTCAAGCCATTAGGTAGCAAAATGAAACGTTAATGGGTTTGGTTGAGCAGAGATCGTCGCATGGAATGATACCCACTTCTGAGCTTTACTGAGATATCAACATGTATTGATGTGCAACACCTTTCCCGCACCTGATGTTCCACTAAATGTAGTAAGGCCCTTATGCGACATGACCTTGCATTTCGCACTGCAAGAAACTGTTCTCCACCGCCGCTGCAACCTTAAACTTGAGGGTGTATGCATTTTATCTATCTTCTTTTATAAATTTTGACTTCTACTTATGTACTTTATATTACCTTCGTATTTATGAAATTTAAAATACAAGTACAACTTTTGAAGCAATTACTTTGTGTTTAATCTTTCATGTTGCAAGCATGACTCCCCATGTTTAAGCACTTTAATTTTTCTTTGTACTTCAATGAAATAACCTATGTAAAATAAAATTTCATTTGTTATCTTGGTGTTGAACTTGTTAAGGAAACTGACTTACAAAATATTTCTAAAGTTTATTAGGCAAGCAAGCTTTACCTCAAACCTCTTTTGTAAGATCTTTCTACAAATAATCTTATTATTCATTTTAAGCAACGAGAACATTGCTACATTCTAAAATTGGGGGTGTGCGAGATTCGAGCTAAAGCTTTTGAAACGTTTTGAAAATCTTGTAAGACATTTAAAAGTAAGGCGTTTTAATATAAGTTAAAGCAAAGCCAAAAAAAAAGTTGAAAAATTTATGTCATTCATTTATTTAATTAAATAAGGTGTTTTAACATAACTTAAAGTAAAGCCAAAAATTGCAAAAAGAAAATTTGAAAAATTTATGCCATTCATTTATTTAATTAAAATAACAACTTCAATGTTGTCTCCTCTCGCCAAAAATAAGAAGCAACTTTTCAAAGTAAAATTTGAGAGTTGAGTAATAAGAGGTGATAAAAGTTATAGTTGAGGGGAGGAATGGACTCATAGAGTTCCTATAATGTCCCACTCAACACCAAATGCCAAGTAAATAACTGAATAAAAAGCATTCTTTGCCAAAATGATTCAAAACTCTTAGAAAATTTTAGTCATTTCTAAAAGTTGAAAATATGATTTTTGTGGAGAATGAACAAGGATATTTTGAGTATTAAGCTTGTCGCATTTCGAACCTAGAAATACTTTCATAGTGAGAAGTACGCGATGAGAGTAAATTCTAAATAACGAATAAAACTAGATCACATTTTGAGAAGTTTAGAAGTGCAAGGAGGAAGGTAAGTCTTTGAGGTGAAATTGTGCTTGTGAACAAGCAATAATACGAAATTATGCTTGAAGACAAGCATTATTCTAAATTTAGGGGTGTGATAACTTGTAGAAGTAAAAGTTATTATAGCCATTTAGATAGAATAATGAGACCAAAACGCTTATAAATATATCAAAATGTGAAGCTTCTGTTTTAAATTCATAAGTATTTGGAAATGCACTCTACATAAGTCATCATACTTGTTTCACGTTGTTTTCAATGTCTTAATGCAGGAATAGGAACAGGAGAGAAAACTAGTGAATCGTAGAAGAACTTGCGCAAAGGCTATGCGAGAAGAACTCATCTGACAAATACATATTCCAAGCAAGAATTTACGTCATTATGCAAGAAAGGTTCACTAGAAGACAAGAATGACCATTGGAGTTAATGTGACTTGACAAAGACTGCAACTTGAACTTTCTCCCGAAAGTTGCCTATAAAAGTACTCCATCCCTACCAAGACAAAGTACGCCTGGATGGGCCAAACCCCTGGTGAAAGGTCGATTTAGAGAAAATTCAAATGTCTGTAGGGACCGGTCCAAACCCTAGAGAGGGGCAAAAAGGAGTAACCTTTTCATTGTCTATAAAAGTCATTCTTCTTCTTCTTCGGTTAGTCTATAAGTGAAAGCTCAGATTCCACTTCCCATTCCTCCTAACTTGTAATGATTCATTTCTTTGCTTTCCATTTGTATAAATATACATTTTTTTTGTGCAATATATATGTCCATACTGTACAGTGGCCTAAGGCATATATTCTTTAGTATATTATATGTTTATACCTTTTCAATCCATCATGTATTTACTATTCATCTATCAATGTGTTATTTGTAGTTCAGGTATGTGATAAGTTCTTGATAAGAAGCTTAGCTTATAACACTTATCGCATTAGTTGAGCTATAGTCATCACCTGACTAGTGTAAATCACCAACTACTCGAGAGAGCAAGTTTGGAGTTAAACTCCAACTTGGCGATATAACTTCCATCATTTGTGTTCCAAAAAGAGAACAAGTGTGAGTATTTTGCGTTGAGAGGTTGTCAACCTAAAAGGAGAAGTTCTAAGTTTTGTAAGTAAAACCTTCTAGATATGTCTTGCTTAACAATTTATAATTTGCTTTCCAAGAGGCAATCAAGTGTGGCGTTTAATGCACTGAGAGAGCTCGCCTTGATCATAATCTAGTTGACTGAGTTTTGTCGCATCAAGGCTACCGCAGGGCTTAATCACCTAGTAATATGAAATCTTTCTTTACACTTTCTTAACACAAGTTAGTTCATATTTCCGTCTCACCTCCATTCTTATTCACCTTTTACAGATTCTCTAGTGTAGATAGTAGATATAGTTTAAATCCACACTTTACCACAATATATAGATAGTTAGTTTATACTGCTCAAATAAAGAGTGAGCCTTGGAACTAATCTTTGATATCAATTTCGTGTTGAACTCCGGATTACCCATGAAATCTATTGTTTCGCTTATACTTGGGCAAGCAGTAGGAAAACTTATACCAAACAAGGACCTCGCAATTACGCGTTGAAGATTCATAGTGAGCATCCTACATGCAATGATCATGACCAATGACTCACCGCATAGAATTAGATATAGACATACACAATACTACACACTGAGTCTGAATAGAACACAAGCAACAGCTTAATAGAAAATTTGTTAGCTTACGAAAGTCTTAACGAAGAAAATTATTCAACACATAATTCAATACTAGTTAATGATTCTAAAATTATCTTAACAGCGGAATGTTCTCCAGTAAAGACTCCCGATCTGAGCAAGGAAAAGAAAGTTGCAAAAGGTAAAGGTTACCAATGCTACCAAACCAAAAGTTGGTTGAGGAACTTTCTAAGGCATCTTGTTGAGAAGAAACCTGAGAAGGAAATACAAAGTAACTATGATTTACAAGTTGTTGAAACATTCTTGGTGGAATATGATATTTCAACCTAGATAGATTCTTGAGCCACTAATCATATTTTCTTCCCATTTAAAGAAACTAGTTTATAGAAAAAGCTTGCAGAAGGCAAGATTACCCTTAAAGTTGCGACTGGTGAGGTTGTCTCAGCTAAAGCAGTGAGAGATTTGAAGTTGTTTTTTTATGATAGATATACCATACTTAAAGAGGTTTTGTATGTTCCTCAAATGAAAAGGAACTTGACGTCTATATCTTGTATTTTAGAAAAAAAGTATAGAATATTTTTTGAAGTCAATGAAGCGTTCACTTTCAGTCAAGGTATTCAAATTTATTCTGCTATACTTGAAATCAACTATATAAGTTAAGACCAACTAGAGAAAATTTTGTCTTAAATACTAAGATGTTTAGAATGTTGAAACTTAGTATAAAAGATAAAAGGTTTTTTCTAATGCCTATTTATGACATATAAGACTTGGTCACATAAATCTCAATAGGATTGCGAGATTGTTTAAGAACGGACTTCCAAATCAATTAGAAGATAATTCTTTATCTTCATGTGAATCTTGTCTTGAAGGAAAAATAACAAAGAGATCTTTTACTAGAAAAGGTCTAAGAGCGAAAGTACCCTTAGAGCTCGTACATTCTGACCTATGGAGACCAATGATAGTCAAAGCTCAGTGAGGGTATAAATATTTCATCAATTTCATTGATGATTATTCAAGATTTGGTCGAATTTATCCAATACATCACAAGTCTGATTCTCTAGAAAAGTTAAAAAAATATAAAGTTGAAGTTGAGAATCAATTAGGTAAAACTATAAAGACACTTCGATTAAATCGAGGTTAAGAGTACATTAACTTAAAATTCCAAGAGTATTTAATAGAACATGAAATCCAGTCAGAACTTTCAACACCTAGTATGCCTCAGCAGAACAGTGTATCGGAAAGAAGAAACTGAACCTTATTCGACATGGTTTGCTCTATGATGAGCTTTGCTAAGTTGCTCGATTCCTTTTGAGATATGCACTAGAATTTGGTGTCCATATTTTAAAAACGTTCTCTCTAAATGTGTTTTTGAAACACTTTATGATCTTTGGAAAGGAGTTTATGTCACTTTGGAATTCGGGGATGCCCGACACAAGTGTTGGTGCAAAATCTTAAGAAATTAGAACATCGTTCAAAAGTATGCTTATTTGTAGGTTACCCAAAGGAAACAAAAGGTGGTTTGTTTACGATCCTAAAGAAAACAAGGTATTTGTATTGAAAAATATCACATTCTTAGAGGAAGACCACATTTCGGATCATCAACCTCGCAGTAAATTAGTATTGAAAGAGATTTCTAAAGACGCTACAGACATTCCTAGTTATTCCACTAAAGTAGTTGATAAAACTAGTATATTTTGGTTAGTCATATCTTTCTTAAAACTAGAAAGTGCCTCGACGTAGTGGGAGGGTTGTTCATCAGCCTGACTGTTACTTGAGTTTAACTAAAACTCCAGTCAACATACCTGATGATGGCATAAATAATCCATTGACCTATACGTAGGCAACGAATGATGTTGACTATGATCAGTGGATCAAAGCCATGGACCTTGAAATAGAGTCCATGTACTTTAATTCTATCTTGACTCTTATAGATCAACCAAATAACATAAAACCAATTGGTTGTAAATAGATCTGCAAGAGAAAACAAGACCAAGCTAGTAAAGTAGAGACTTTTAAGGCTCGACTTGTGGCAAAGGGTTATATCGAGAGAGAGGGAGTGGAATATGAAGAATCTTTCTTGTTGCCATGCACAAGTCATCAAAATACTCTTGTCCATCGCCACTTCTTATGACTATGAAATTTGGCAATGGATGTCAAAACAACATTTTTGAATGGTAATCTTGAGGAGAGTATCTATATAGCTCAACCATAGGGGTTTATATAACAAGTTCAAGAATAAAAGGTTTGTAAGATTCAAAAATCCATTTTATAGTTTGAAGCAAATATCTAGATCCTTAAATATAAGATTTGATACTACAATCAAATCTTATGGTTTTGAGTAGAATGTTGATGAACCTTGTGTTTACAAAAAGGTGATCAATTTCATCATAGCATTCTTAGTTTTATATGTTGATGATATTTTACTCATTGGAAATGATGTAGGTTATCTTACTGACATCAAGAAATGGCTAACTAAACAATTTCAAATGAAAGATTTGGGAGATGCCCAATATGTTCTCGGGATCTAAATTATTCAAAACTGAAAGAACAAAACTTTAGCCATGTGTCAAGCATCTTAAGGATGTAAGAATAACCCGAATAATCTAACAATCCAAACTACCCAACCCATAATATATGGGTTGGGTTGAAATTTTTTATTTTTTCGGGTTGGGTTGGAGTTGAAAATTCGGTTCAACCCAACCTAACCTGAACTAATAATATATATATATATATATATATATATATATTTGTTTGGAACATTTTATTCTCCTATACATAAGTTATATCCCAAACTTATCATGTTAGGCTCTCAGCGAGCGACTATTACTCGACTAAATAGGGTTATGCATTAAAAGGTGTATTCATATTCATATGTTGCTAACTTGCTAAAAATATGCATGTCGTGCAAGTTTTCCTCTCTGTCGTCCAAGTGTAAGCGAAGAGAGCTTTCCTAGTAAGTTCATGGTCGAACATAGGAAATCTAAGCTCCTAATTATCTTATTGCACAACCAAACCATGCGATATGATTATACAGTAAAGATTATGCACAATATATTCTTGTCTTAGCTATTTACTCTAAGGTGCTTAGCGGTGCAAAATGAACATGGAGAGATGGTGGAAATGGACATTAAACTCATTTCTAGGCATGGTAATGAAGGAACAGTGTAATTATCTAAACGTAAGGAATTGTGCTTTAATAATTCAAGGCGATATAAAGCGTTTATTCACTTTGACTTAAGGAGGGCGACCTCTCGACGCCTTCGCCATACTTGCTCGCCTCTCGAGATCCAAATACACAAAGTTAATCTATGATTTGTATATAATAATTTTATTTCCATTATAAGTAATTTGTCATTGATTAAGGCAGGCAACCTCCCGGTGCTTTCATCGCACACATTGGCATCTATACAATGTATACGAAGGACAAACTTGGTGATAAGATTGTATCGCTACAACCTTCTCGCCACTCGCTTAGCTCAATGGTGTTCTCACTTGTTAGGTGAATATACAATGTTTTGACATCCCCGTTGAATTCAACAAAACTTATAACGCAAACACTATGATTCTTTAAAGGGGAAGGGGAGTCTTTAAAGAGAAATGATACTTGAAGACAAGCATAATACGAAGCTATGCTTGAGGACAAGCATTATTCTAAATTTGGAGGTGTGATAACGCACGAAAATATTTGTTATTAAAGCCCTTTTTATTAGAATAATGGGTCAAAACGCATAAGAAGATAATCAGAATGCATGACTCATGTTGTAAATTCATAAATATTTAGAAATACAACTTACATTAGTGTCATAACTGTTTTACACAATTATCATGTCTAAATGCAGGATAAGTGGGAAAAGAATAAAGGAGCAAATCACAAAAAAAAAAACATCTTCAGTAGAAGCCACGTGTTGGGAACTCGCTTGTTGGTTAACAACCAGGCGAGAAAACATGTCATCACGCGAGGAAAGCTCACCAGAAGACAAGGATGGTAGTTGGAGTGACGTGACTTCACAGGACCAGATGTCAACACTGACACACTCAGAGGAATAGAAGTTTTCTATCGAAAAGCAACCTATACAAGCACTTCGTCCTCACCAAGAAAAATGATGTATGTATTGTCACAAGGAGGTCTGAATGGACCATAGAGTTCAAGCAAGAGAATCATCATTCCTCCATTTTCTCCTAACTTGTAGTATTCTTCCACTCTTCTTTCTCTTCATCTTTATACTTCATATTGTACAGTGGCCAAAGGTCTACATTCTTTATACATATATATTGCATGTTTACACCTTTTCAATTCATCATTTCTTGACTTCTCACATGTCAATGTATTATCAATAGTTAGAGTTGTGAAAGGTTCTTGATAAGAAGTCTAGCTTATAAACCTTGTCACATTAGTTGAGCTATATTCATCACGTGACCAGTGTCAATCGCCAACTACTCGAGAGGGTAACTAACAAGGATAAGGCTAATGCGCATAAAGAACAGTTTGGCAACCAACTTTACCTTAACGAGGTACCTTCAAACATTTTTATTTCGAGAGGTGAACAAGTGCAAACATTAGTCACTGATAAGTTGTCGTCATTGAATGAGAAGTCCTATAAGTATTATAAGTCAAGTCTTCTAGATAAAGTTTACCTAATCAAGCACAGTCATTTGCATCTTGAGAGGTGAGCAAATGTGGTGTCTAAACACTTCGAGAGAATGTCGCCTGAACCATGAGCTAATTACACAAGTTATATCCCATCAAACTTCTCGCATTATTTAATCACCTGTAATGCATAGACCTTCCTTCACCTTTTTTCTCGCATACAAGTTAGTTCATTCAATCTCCCACCATGCCATAATTTATACTCTATTCATAAGTCTCTAGTCATATATAAGTAGTTTTAGTTATCTTTATATTTTTTCTACTTGATCGTCATAACGCTTAAACGATAAGAAAACCCTAGAATTAACGTATGTAAATAATTCTCTATGTTCGACCCTAGATCACCCACGTAAACCTATTGTTTCGCTTACACTTGGACAAGTAGTAGAAAAACTTGTACTCAAGAGGACTTATGCATCACCTGATGAGGAGGCACATAGTGAGCATCTTATATGCTATGATCATGACCCATGACTCATCGCTTAAAATCGACGGATGCTATACAAAGAGTTATGGTGAGCGTATTACGCGCAATGACCTAAATTAGTGACGTATTCCAATTGCACTATACACACACAAAATTATTAAGTCCAAACTCACACAACAGGCCAGAGTTTAAGTCCAAATGGGAGTTTGTTGAAACTTATGTCCTAAAACTCGTAGTTTAAATTATATTTTATCTAATAAAGTGGTTATTGAGAACTTAATAGTAAAAATTGAATATTATAATCTTAAATACAATAAACAAAGGTATTGAGGCTATCTAGTGTAGACTTGAACTTTATGTAGAGACATAAACGTGGATCAAGTTTGAGTTTATATCCTAGACGATCTATATAGTGTATGAATAAGATTGGGCGCTTTATTCTAGGAACACTATGGATTAGGCCCGCTATGTAGTTAGTACAAACGATGTAATCCTGAATCGTTCAGGTAGAGACATGAAAATACGATTATCCTATGTAAAGAGTTTACATAAGACTAGAACCATGAAATAGTCACTTTTAAGTTAAAACATCGTTTACTGTTTAAAATTGACTATTTCGATTATTCATGACCTAGGTAACTTAATCTTAAACATGAGCTAAATAGGAACTCATGTTTACACAAGATTATCCTTAGATCTGCATAGGTGAGGGCAACTCATTAGCACTGGCCCAATAAGCCTCATATTTCAAGGGTAAGCCAGGTAAATCACTAGGGACATAAGGTGCAAAACGGAATTCACTTCTACTCACTTTAAGGATAGTAGATAGGTTGGTCCCTTCAGGACTGAATCCAAATCTTGAATAAAAAGCCCCACCCTCTCATTGTCCTGAGAGGGATTTTGTTTCTAGGTTAAACCTTAATCAAATTGTTCAATAGTGGATCAATGGGACTTAAGGAGCAAGGTGTAGTCCCAGGGTAAAACGGTATTTTGATACAACTTAGGTTACGATCAATCTATGATAGATTAACTTACTGATCATGGTTATATCATCTGGACATAAATATATCTATAGTGAGAAAAGTGTAACTACGAGATTTTAGTGGAATGACTCGTTAGTTAACGAATGCTAATTAGATTAGTCTAAAAGGGTTTAGACAGTAAATCACGAATCATTGAACCCTTGATCTCAAGATCCATTAGGTCTCCCTGCTAGCTCATATGGAATAAACTAAGAACAATATGTTGGAAATAAATTGAATTGTTCGAATTAGATAAAGAGAGAGAGAAATCGACGAATATATGTGATATAGTCGTCGGTTATCAGTTATATATAGATTTTTATGTATAAATGTGATTTAAATATTAAAAGTATGAATATAGATTCAGATTCAAAAGCTCGAGATTGATGGAAATGGTTAAAATTTTAAAAAGTCAAAATGTTGACTTTTGACTTTAAAAAGTCAACCTTTGACAGGCTTTATATTCAAATATGATTTGAATTTTATAAAAATAAATGTGGATTCATACTCGAGAAGTTAAAACTAGTTAAGACAAACAAAATGGTAAAAAGTCAAAGTTTGACTTTGACTTAAAAGTTAAATTTGTCAATGACTTTGACTAAAAAAGTCAAAGTTTGACTTTGACTTAAATGGTCAAATGCCATAGTGCCCTTGGATTAAAGTTAGTAGAAAAATCCAACATTTTGTTGGATAATCCCACAAACACTTAATGGGGTAAGTGGCTACATGCGATGTAGACATTCAGCCCAATAAGTTTCACTAATAGCTAGTGGAATATTAGCTGTTGAGATTTTATAAACTAATTACATGCATTTTTTTCATGTAATTAGGTTATAGGCGTCATTTCAAAGGAGAATTTTTTTTTGTTATTTATGTTATTTTTACTTAAAAAATTATTATACCAAGTATTTCTCTCTTAAATCTCAACCCTAAGTCTCACCTTCCAATTTCCATCTTTCTCTCCCTATTTTATTCACTTAACGGGTCCCACCACTCGGTTCTAAGTTTGAAGAATTATGGGTCAACACTAGTGGTGGTCACCATTTCAACTTCTGACAGACAAGAACTTGAAGTTGTTTTGGTTCGAACTTAGGGAATAGTGATGTTGTGTGTGTTGGAATTTCTACATGGTGAGGCATCGATCATGGTCACTGCATACTACATGCTCACTATGTATCTCCTCATCATGTAATTACTAAGACCTCATTGAGTACAAGTTTTCCTATTGCTTATCCAAGTATAAGCAAAAAAATAGGTTTCCTGGGTAATCCAAGGTCGAACATAGGAAATTGATATCAAAGCATTAGTTCCAGGGTTCACACTTCATTAAGACAGTATAAAAGAATTATCTATACAATGTAATGAAGTGTAAGTTTATACTATATCTACTTATCTACACTAGAGAATATGTAGAAGGAAATTAGGATGGAGGTGGAATGAATATGCGAACTAACTTGTATGTAAGAAAAACTGAAGGAAAATCTACGCATTATTAGGCGATTAAGCAATATGAAAGCCTTAATTAAATATAACTCATTTAACTAGCTTATGATTAAGGTGAGCACCTCTCAGTGTCTTTAAATGCCACACTTGCTCACCTCTCGGAATGCAAATGACTAAGTTTGGTTAAGCGAGGTCTACCTTGAAGATTTTACTTACAAAACTTATAGAGCTTCTCTTTTAAGGTTGAAAACCTCTAGGCAACAAACACCCATACTTGTTCTCCTTTCGGGACACAAATGATGGAAGTTATCTCGCTAAGGTGGAGTTTTGTCTCCAAACTTCTCCTGACGCGCATTAGCTATATCCTTGTTAATTTCCCTCTCGAGTAGTTGGCGACAAACACTGACCAAGTGATGAATATAGCTCAGCTAACGTGATAAGAGTTCTAAGCTAAGCTTTTTATCAAGAACTTATCACAAACCTAAACTACAAATAACACACTGACATATTAATAGTAAAGATGTGATGGAGTAAAAAGGTATAAATATGTAATCTATTAAAAAATCACGACCTTATGCCAATGTACAATATGAACAAATACATTACAAAGAAATACAAAAATGGAAAGAATAGAAATGACATTACAAGTAGGGGAAGTGGGAACAAACTCTTCTCTACTCAAACCTTAAACTTTCACCTACAGACTAAATGAAGAAGAAGAAATACTTTATAGACAGTGAAAAAGCTACTCCTTTCCACCACTCTCTAGGGTTTGGACCGGTCCATTCAGATGTTTAACTTTTCTCTCAGTTGGCTTTCCACACTTTGCTAGGTAAGGATGAAGTCCTTTTCTAAGCAACTTTCAGTGGGAAACTACTATTCTTCTAAACATGTCAGCGCCAAAAGCAACCTCTGTAAAGCCACATCAACTCCATCGTCTATCCCTTTTGTCTTCCACTGAACCTTTTCTCGCGTGTTGATGCGGAGATCACCTAGAAATTGTACTTGGTAGGCAAAATCCTCTTGCGTAGTCTTCGCACGAGTTCCTCTATGATTCACTAACTTCTTTTGTTTATATCCAGCATTAAGACACTAATAGCATGATGAAACAGGCATAGAGACTTATGTAAAGTGTATTTCCAAATATTTATGAATTTACAACATAAGCTACACATTTTGACACATTTTATTATGGATTTTGGTCTCATTGTTCTATCTAAAGACTATAATAACTTGTATTTCTACAATTTATTAGTGAGAAGATTTCGAGGAACGGAAAACTACGAAAGTACGTATTTCCTTCAATCCTAATTTAGTTTAATTAGGGTGTTTTATGTTACATGCTAATTACTAAATAGTTTAGTTTGTAATTAGTGTAAAATAGTTCGTAGTAGACACATTGATTTTCAACACTCTAATAGAGTTCCTCGATAACTTCTTGAAACAAGTAAAGTTGAGAGCTTGATAATGACAGAAGTTTAACTTTGGAATAAATTATGCCTGTGTTATATGCAGTAGGGAGAGCCGAAAACCCTGCACCTTTCTACTTCCATTCCTTGATTTCTCGTCGAAGAAACAAATATCTGAAGGACTCATGTCACACACCCCTTCAAAGCCACCTACTCTTGGCCCAAGAGAAGGTGTAACTAATCAACAGATATCTCAACTTACCTCAGAGACAACTACTGATCCTAAACTTACTTCTATTTAAAATGGATAACACAGCAGAAACATAAATGTCATCAAACACCAAATAGCATAACATTACTGAAGTGAAACCCGAAATTTCATAATACTAAACATCACGAGTTGGATATAAACATATATACAAACAACCAACATCAGAGTTAAACTAAACAGACTCAAATACCCCATGATCAAAATTCCAAGCTTACAAACAACCCAAAAGACTAACTCAAAACAATACAATACTGAAGGGAACTCAAAACTATGCAACTAGCATATCAACAAATGGAGTTAGCTACCGATTCCACGATCTCTATCTGAACTATTAGAAAACAAATGGAAACCATGAGCTGGATAGCCCAGTGAGTGACTAGCTTAAATAAAACATGTTTTAAACATATGCTTGAGTAAAATAATTAAACAAACTTTAAGAAAATGCAAAGCTCGTATAAAACATCTTTTTTAGACATAGAACTTTAATCTCTTTCTCTATCTTGCTATACCATATGAATCGAGATGAAGAAACTAGACTCGAAGCCCTATCTCGTGATACGATACTTATAGGACAAAAAAACTAGGCATCAGTAGTGCCCTATCCTGTAGATAGCCTAAGAGATGGAAAAGCTAGCATCCGTAGAGGCCCTCATCTCAAACCTAGTCACAAATAGTAGAAAATCTAGGTATCTACTGAATACCCTCACCATAGGACCTCTGTGCACAGGAACTATAATACCTCGTAAGGTTGCTATATATATTTCATAATCAGCTTGGTATAGACTTAAAACAAATAAATCACATGCTTATGGAAAGCTCATTCATAAGTCTCAAATCATGCTTAAAACTTTCATTCTCAAATTACTTTGCTTGGAAATAACTTTCGATAACATTTATATATAAAACATGCTTTGATAACAACTCAAGCTTTTACACTATTAACATAGTAAAAACATTTTCTCAAACACATCCAAAGCTTAAGCAAATTCTTTCACTTAGAAAAGCATCTTAAACATATTAAAACCACTCACAGTACTGATTAGCCTTCTGATCTATAGATTTTTCCAATACTTTCTTGACTTGAAAATTGAGAATGTAAACCTAAATTAATCTTCCAAAATCAGAATTTACCCAAACAAACTCCAAAAATTCCAAAAACATCAAAATTTGTCAAATTAGGTTTCATGACACTGTTAGTCGCATGGCCTAGGCGACAAACATGCACGCACGCGCAGACCACCAGGGCATCTAGCCACGTGCTTGTCAAGCCCGCCTAGCCTCCCCGTGTGTTATGGTGTCGTGTAATGCTCACCGTCTAACTGCACAACGTGCGTGCACACGCACACCCTGCGCGTATAGCCTAACCTGCGCCCCTTGCCTCCTAGCTATGCATTTAGCCATCTCGCATGACATTTCAATCACCTAAAATAACCTCTTTTGCTTACCTTCTGTGATGAACAACCCCTTTAACCTTGATGCTCGGCCAACTTCCACAACAACCAAGAACACTAAAATTTTCCAGAAAATGACTATCAACTTCAAAAAATCACAACTTTTTATCCATAACTCACAATGCAAAACTTCCTTCTTCAAACTTGCTTAGAAATGAGTTAACTATCATATTTCAATATCTTAGATTCAAATTTGAAGAATTGAGTTCTGTAGCCTTCAAAAATGCAACACTGCTCGAAATCCTTCAAAAATTGACCTTCCAGTATTCTTGATCATCAAACTCAACCTTCCCTTAAACAATTTTGTCTAGAAGCCTCATACCTAAATATAGACTCACAAAAAAAAAAGCTTCTCCAACTTGAATTACTCAACTTACACAAGAGAATTGAGAGAAATTTATTCCTGAAGTGCGCCTATTTATAGAGTTGTCTGGAAAGTGGGATTGGCCACCTCCTGCTTGCATGAAACCACCTTTTGTATGCTAAGAACACCTGGAAACCACTTCACTGACTGCCAAAACACCTAGAAGCACTCTTAAACACCCAACCTTCAACTCTCCTAGCCAAGTGCATGGCCTTCTTGCCAAACTAACCTCTAATCACATCGCCGTAAACGTTTCTTCACCTAGGCCTCCTCGCGTACAAAGCCTTTGCTAACCTCTCTTGACATAGCTTCCTCGTAAAGCATCAAAACGCTTAAGACACTCCAAGCTTGTCGCCTACACTTGTCTCTTGCCTAGATAACCTCTTCAAGCAAAACACCTAGCAAACTCCACCCATGTGCTTTGTCCTCTGGAGGTTTTCCAAGCCAATAATTTCTCTTCTCGCCTAGGCCATGAGCAAAATGCCTAAGTCTTCAACAAAACATCTACTATCTTATAATATAACCTCTAAAACACTTAGTCAAAATTCAACTAACAACTTTCTTATTTGGCCACCAACTCCAACCTTCTTCTTTCCACCTAACAAGGAATAACAATACTTAGTTTCTTACGAGACTTAACACTTAAACTTTTTAGAGAGTTCCAAGAATTAGGGTTTACAAGTCGGAGGGGAAATATTGGGGGAGAAAGGAAAAATGAAATAAAAGAGAGAAGTTACCTTTTTCTCAAGTTGTTACCTTGTTTACAAATTTCAGATAACATTTTTAGAGAATAAAAAAGGGAAATTGACGAAAGTAGCACGCTGGTTTTCGCTTTCAAAAGTACACATTCTTCAAAACTCGTATAATTGCTCTTATCAGTCTATCTGGGACGAAATCAATCACCGACATTTTCTAAGATATTAAAAGAAAATTATGGTTGTCTTTTGTTTTCTCATTGCATCTCGATCAAGATTCTACATTTTTCAAATCTTGTTAAATCTTATTTAATTTTTTTTATCTTTTCAAAAAAAAATTATGGATCTCAATTCATTCGAAAAAATTGTACCAAGCCTAAAAACTTGATAATCTTGTTTCATCTCGACCAAGATTGTACAAAAAAATTGATAATTTATTGATAAAAAAGTTTAGTTAAGATTTCAAAATTTGTTAATGTCCAATCTTTGTTCAAATCTTAACTAACTTTTTTTATCCGTAAAATTGAAAAATATTAATTTTCATAAATGTAACAAAACACTAAGATATTTATGTCTCATGTAACAAAAATAAGTCCATAAAGCCGGTAAAATATTTTCATAAATTTCATATTTACCTTTGATGTTGCGGATGATTCTATCTTTCTTTTTCTTCTTTGCGATTTATTCATCTTCTCTTCCAAATTTTTTCAAGTCCTCTTCCAGATTTTCTTTCCTCTATTTCTATTCATCTTCTTTTTCTTTATTTCTTCATCTTCTCTTTCTTTCTTCAAGTTCCTCTTCCAGAATACCAAGATCGTTTAAATATCACTTTTATATGATCTACATAATCACTTACCTAGTCAATACGATCGTTTAGAATTTTCATCATTTAAAAAAATTACACAATTGTGTGGATATGATCTAAATGAAGGTTTACCATAGTCAACAAGATCGTTTAACGTGGTCAATACGATCGTTTAGATTTGAAGCATTTTTCCATTGTTAAAAAGAACTACACGATTGAGTTGATACTACCTACACAATCATGTTTCATTTCCTACACAATCGTGTAACATGATCGTTTAGAAGAAAAATTACATGTCTGCGTATGGTCGATTGATCGCATGTTGACTTGGACATTTTTGGTATTTTCTATTGTGAACCTGTAGGTTTTTTCGATTTTTAAAATTGTTCTATACAGTGTAAATATTTTTTCAGTTTGTTATATTTTTTTATAAAAAAAAAGCCCATTTAAAAAAATAGATTTGTGTGAATTTTTCAAATTTGAAAATAACTAATTTTTTTATAATTTTTCTCAATCGTATAATGAATCTTATCTAATTTTTTATACAATTTCTCAAAAAATTTATTTTAATTTATGTGTTCCATAATTATGTTGACAAGATTATCATAGAATTTTTATTTACAATAACAATTTTATATAAAATTTGGCAAGATTATAATAGAAAATTTGACTAGAGTAAGATAAAAGATTTGGTTGGTCTCGATTCATCCCAGATAAAATGGTATTGAGAAAGTCCAAAATTATCAATTTTTAAGACTTCCTCAGTACAATTTTGCTCAAGTTTCTTAGTACAATTTTACCCTGAATGATGAGATCCATAATTTATTTTGAAAAGATATAAAAAAAATTAATTAAGTTTTCGAGTAAGATTTGAGAGGATTTGAATAATTTATTTGGAAGGATAAAAAATTAAAGATTTGAAAATTTTTGAAAAATTGTAGAATATCAATCTAATGTCTATTCATATACATAAAAAAAACTAAAAACAATCAATAAGTTAAAAAAATTTAATATTTTAGAAAAACCATGGTGATTAATTTTGTCCAACATGAATTGAGAAAAATAGTTTTACGAGTTTAAAAAAAAACATATTTTTTAAAACGAAAACCAAATGTGCTACTTTTGCCAAGACGTATTTGGTAACAATGATTTTTTTATTTTTATTTTTTGAATCGAACTAATAATTCTGCATTGCCCTTGAGAAAGATACAATTTTGAGAAAGATACAATTTTTGGTAAAAGAAAAAGAAAAGAAAAGAAAGGAAAAGGAAAGAGCATGATTTTCAAAAATAAAAAAACAAAAAACAAAATGGTTAAAAAAACAAAAATTAAATAACAAAAACTTTAAGAGATCAAATTAGCCCTGACATCATTTTTCTTCGAGGTTTGATCCTTATCCATAGTTGTTGGAGAAGAAGTAACTTGATCAAATTAGGGTTTTACTGAAAAATAAGTCAAATTACATGCAATAGCCTAATTTTCCTTTTTATCACTTCAAATTAACGTACTTTTGGTTGAGATTTCAAAGATGAAAACAAATTAACTCCAAATATTATTCGTAAACCCAATTTAAATTTTGTTCCAAATCATTAGAGAATGAGATGTCATCTGCCCCAGTTGCTTTGTGCCAACTCCTTTCAACTAAATGTGGGGATACAATGGCTCATCCATTCATCATTTGAAACGTCCAATTACACATAACTTACAAATATCTATGTTCTATAATGCCTTTGAACATCAAACTTCCACCACAAATATGCCATTTGAAGTGGCTTACAAACAAATTGCAAAAACAAAAAGATAACTAGTTTTCTCTTTTTTTTTTTTTTGTCATATATATATATATATATATATATGTACACACACATACAGATCAAAACCAAAAGGAAAATGTCAAGCAATCTTCTCACATACTGAAAAGCTTCTTGGATTGATGGTTATGCTCTTTGTGCAGTTATTGGTTTTATAGATCCCCACTAG
>JBBPDI010000023.1:16125136-16144635 GCA_037974545.1 Cucumis variabilis
AAGAAAATAAGGTATGAAGTAAGGAAATTGAATGCGGAGAAGAGGCCCAGAATGAAAGGGAGGTTTGTGAAGAGAACTCCTTTTGCTCCACAACCAACTCTTCCCATTATTACTATTAATTGAAACCCTAAGTTGTTCTAAAATCTTCAATCAAACTTCATTCCATGTACATTACCAAATTAATATATACTACTCTCTTCTCCCTACTCCTAATCACAAATAAGTTTTATCATACTTTAAGCTTTTTGAAAAAGCTTATAACATCAAATAGTTTTCTTATATTATATCTAATCTTCATATCTTTTAATTCCTTACTCTCTTCTCTCTGTACTTATTAATAGAGTATACTAATCCAAAAATTTGAATCTTGTTTACTCCGCTTCATTTATGTTCCATTCACCTCATTCATATATTTAATTTCTTCATTTTAAAATTAAAAGTTTCATTCATTTCTTCATCTTTTATCATAGAAATCGAGTGATCACTTAATTTACAATAATAATTTTTTTTAACTAAAGATAAAAAATATGAACTAAAAAAAGAAGATTAAACGTCACACAACAAAACCTCCAATCGGTAATTAAGTGAGATAGTATAGCAAGAAGAGTTTAGAAAATTATAGTTAACCTCTTCGGGAGTTATAAAGGTTTGTACAGGTAAAGGTACATGACTTAGGGTTTCTCCTTTTCCTCTTGAGAGTTTGGACTCCCTGGTTCCAAAGATTTTATACCCATTCAATACTATGTCATATAGGTGAGCAAGGTATGCAAATTGCACCCCCTCAACCAAGAAAGATTTGCATTTACCTCATTTAGGTGAACCAGGGTCCTTTTTGGCCTCTCACTCATCTATTTTTATCCAATTCCAATCCTAGTGATACTTAGGATATGTTTGGTTTGATTTAAGTACGTAATTTTGAAAATAATTCATTATAAAAAAAAAAGTTAAAACATATTTGACAACCAATAAAAATAGCTTTTTTATTTTAAACAATTTTTTATGGAGGAGAATATTAATCAAAATGACTTCTTTCCATTTTTTTATCTAGTCAATTCAAACACGTCCTTAGTTTTACTAACTATTTGGATTTAATTAACTTTTGAAGTATTTAAAATCCAATTTAATTATATACATATTTTCATCTATGCATAGGTTGAATTGTAGACTTTGTTTGATATTCTCACTTTCAAAGAAAATATAGTGCGCTTATTTATTGTTTACAATATTGACGCCTATTTTCTTTTGTTGGATTTTTTTGTTTTTTCACCATAGAATGAAAAGGTTGATTTACCTCTTATGTATTATTCAACAGATGATAATCTAGAAATATCAAACGCAATATAGATATACCAAACCAATTTTTTAACACTGTGTGCTTAAAAGTACTATTTTCACATGGATCTGTTTGGTTTGTTTTCTTATCTACTCTCAAGAGATGTTTTCAAAATCCATAACAAATTTTTACAATTAGAAAGAAAAATAGTTTCTTATAAAATAAATTTTATTTATGGAATTTGTTATGAATTTAAATGCAAAATCAGTTTAAAGAGATATTTATTAATTTTACAAGTACCATTCATATGGATACATAAATTTATGTGTTTTGTTATATACGTAAATTTATGTGTTTTGTTATCACTCTCTTTTAATATTTTAAAAATCTAGATAAATTTTGAAAATCAGAAAAAGGTAGTTTTTTGGTTTTAGAATTTGACTAAAATAATATTAATTTTTTTTAAGGAATTAGCTGAAAACCATAATTGATTAAATATGAAGTAATACATATCAAAAATAGAAAGTAGACTCGCAATTTTCCTCAAAAAATGTAGAACTTTAAAATATGATTGATTGGGTGAAAACCCCTTATTGAGAAATTGGAATCATGGTAGAAAATTAGGAGTTTATCACTCGAATAATTATATTTGAGATAATAAAGATAAACACTCTTGACTAGAGTTGTGTATATGTGTAAAAACCAAAGTTAGTTGATGACTTACATATGCCACGTCTTGATTAATTGATGTGCATGATATTGTTCTAGATGAGATTAATTAACGACTAAAGCAAAAGCATTATTATGCAGGGCAAAACGTTCTCTTCGCCCAAAGCACATGAGTATTCAATTTACATTACATATGTATCAAATAAATATAAATTAGCATGAAATGTTAGTGTTTACACGAGATTTCTCAACAAAAAAAAATATTTCTTATCATACAACTTTGAGGTTTAAACAATCTCTAGCAATTGTTTACCAATTCTTTTTTCTCATGTACGTAAACTTAGACCTCTTAATTACTTCGTGTTGATTTTCTTGAATAACCTAAACCAACCTTGTTTCTTGAATCGCTCATCAAGATCTCTTCTTGATCTTGTTGAAGAATCAAGATTGTCTTACGAGTCATCTTGTTTAATTTTGTATGGTTTCAAGATATATGTTTTTAATAGATATAAAATAAGATATATGTTTTCAATAAGAATAAAATAAAATTATTGTAATAGATAAATGGAACATCATGGACATATATGTAAGCAAAACTAATTATCTCCAATAGTATGAAATTTTTAGTTGAAACCCAATAACATAGTCATAATTATTCTACACGAAAAGTAAACTATCTTTTCATTGAAAAGTTATTTGGGATCGACATTTACTGACCCCAACAATACATATTTTTCAAATCTTCAAAATGATTTTAATCTTCAAAGTCCCTATATAGTTCCTTAGAAAATGCATTTGGTCACTTGAGTAACCATTCTAAAAAGTGTATTATGCCACAAACATGATTTCCTATTCAAGCTTCAAAAAGTCATCATGCACAGCACTTTGGAATGGCCTCAAATCAAGTTTATCCATGAATAATAACTCTTTTGGATTTGAAAGAAAAGTTTTGTGGTGTCACGCCCCGTTCAGCACGAGTCCTAACTTTCTATGTGAAATGCAACACGACTTAGAGAAATTCCGGTGCTTCTAAAATGAAATGCTAGAACGCTCACTTAGGTCCTTAAGCTTTGCTAAATCGTCTAATAACTTCACACTTAAACTGAATTTCACACTTAAGGCAACGTAAGGCAACTTAATACAACAAAATAAAATAAATCATTTCTTTTATTAACCATTAACCATATGTTCTACAACACTTTATATGATACAAGAAAATAACACAAAAACTTAAACTAAACGTCTGACATCCTCTTCTAGCCTAGCAGCTGCTCATCTCACTCTCTCCTTACTTTGGCCTTAACACCTGATCACCTAGGAAGTGAAAACTTAAAACGTAAGTCAAAAGACTTACACTACAAGAAATTGGAATAACTGCAATGCGAAAAACAACGTCGACGAAAGATGCATCGTCATTAATCACCTTTCGCTGATGCACCTTTCGCCAACGCACAGAATGTTACGTTGTAGAAAGTCTAAAATTAAACTCAATGCGTTCATTTTCTGCAACGCACACTATGTTATGTCGTGGAAGGTGACTTTCCGCAACGCATACTATGCTACATCGTCGAAAGTCACTTTCCGCGACACACACTATGTTATGTTGCGAAAAGTTGTGTCGCGGAAAGTCACCTTCCAAGATGCATACTATGTTATGTCGCGAAAAGTGACTTTCCGCGATGCAGAGGAGTAAGGCGTCGTGGAAAGGCTAAAATTAAATTTAATGCGTTCACTTTCTGTAACGCACAAGAACCAAACGTCGAGGAAAGTGGAAGTTGTAAATTTATGTATTGAAGTGACAATGGTCACCTTTTCGCGTCGTATGGCAGGTGCACGTCAGGGAATGTTTAAATAATTAATTCGTTACTTAACCTTTCTGCGATGTTGGGGTTACTCGACGTCGAGGAAAGGGTCCTTCTGTGACGTGTTTAAAGACGTCGGAGAAAGTCCACTCTATTTCTTCCCCCTTCAACACAAAACCGATTGCAAAACGAAAGGAAGAAAAAATCGATCTAGAGAAAGGGAGAGGAGGAGATTCGTGCTGCTATCCGTCTGTCTTTGTCGTCATCGTTGCTGCCGCCAGAAGTGTCCTTGTCCCCCTTTTTCTCCTCTATTACTATTCCTCACTCTCTCTCTCTCCTTCCCTCTACTTTCTCCATGTTTTCCTCCTTCGAATCGCTTATCTCCCTCTCTCATTCCTTGTACTTTCTCTCTTTCCTTTCTCTGAATCGCTCATCTCTATCTCTTCTTCTATCCAATTTCATTCTCTAAAAAATGATTAATCGCTTGGAAATAGACTAATTTAACGACAACATTAATCGTATATGATAAGGACATAAATAATGAAAGAAATTAGTGGGTTTCTTTTCATATATAAATAAAATAAGTAATTAAAAAATATATATTTAAAGCCTTCAGCGACACACACGTCGCGGAAGCCTTTTACGATGCACACGTCGTGAAAGCCTTTTGCGATGCCGAATTGTGAAAGCCTTTTGCAACGTGTTGCAGCGTGCGTTGGAGAAATTTTCTCCGTCGTTGATGTGAGCTGCATCGGGAAAAGTATCCCCAACGTGCTTTCCCCTACGTACCTACCGACGTCATCTGCAACGTCGCAGTAACCTTTCCCAACATTGGTTAGAGTTTTCAGCGACGTATTGCTACGTCGGAGAAATCTTATTTCTTGTAGTGTTAGTGAGAAAATTTTAAGAAAATCTTTTTGAAATACCTTTCATAAACAACATCATTTCATAAATTCGATTATCATATCGTATAAACACACATTAGTCTTAAACGATCCTTTTGCCAGGAACATGAATTATTCCCTTTGCCAAGATTTATCATCTTATGTTTAGACTACTGTGGTGTTCTTTTCACCATTAGCATCCGGGAATATCATAATTCATTCCTTGTTGCTCAAACCTCTAAGCACAATACAATTCTTTTATGCATTGGCCAGCTTCACTCCAATATGCAGTCCTTTTCTACATGGTTGTCTTTACTTCTTATGTGCATATAACAGTTGGCTCATTGATAGGAAGAAGACTAAAAGTTTGAACACAATTTCATTTTACCATTCATATAAAACATACTTTGAACATAGTATAAATCTTCTTTCGAAATCTCTTTAAAACATTCATATGTAAAACATCATTTAAAAATCTATAAGAACTTTAAATAAAATCATTCAATATAAAAAAACTTCTCTTTTAAGAAGAAATCACTCATAACTTGTTTTCTTTAACCTAGAACGCTTACCTCCAGTTTCTTTCTTGTCGTCTAAAACCATCTTACACTTAATTTTTTTCCTTTTCAAATTTCTAGAGTAACACCACTTAGTAATTTGACTTCTCCTTTATTTATACTAACCACAAATTAGATTACTCATCCTTAATCTCTTAATATATTGCAAGCTCTTGCTCTTAGTGGTACATGTGTAAGCTTCTTGTTTATCTTAAACATGCTTTACTCTTAACCTTACATGTAAACCCTTGTCAAATCAAGATCAGGCATCTTCCTCGCCTAACTCCATCTCCTGAAAAACTTCAAATGTCTAACAACACTTAAATTCCAAAAGTCTTATCGCATCACCTTATCTCCTAGAAAACTAACTCAAAAGCCAGCTTCTTATCGCATCCTTCCATTCAAAATGCCTTCTCAACACTTTTAGTTAAATTTTAGCACTTCAAATTTAAGTATGTGTCTCATATGTGGTGAGATTGTTTAAAAGATCAAGATATGCAACAAATATCACTTTCCCATAAATTATTTAGTATGAAGCATGCAATAGCCTAAAAAATGTAAAACAAATAATTGGGTAGAGGTAATTTTCACCTACCAAAGAAACTCTTCAAAATTATACCCAACTTACTAGTTAAAAGATAGATGTTGGGACAAATATTGATCCATTTAAAGATAGCCTATTCTCAATCCTTATCATGCATATGTTTACTATTTTTATATTTTTATGCAGAATATGAAAGTAAACTTCAATACGAACCCAATGACACAAAAGTCACCTAAATCGGAGTTCAAACGAACGAGAACGGGCAAATTAAACATAAGAGGCATTTTCGTAAATAAATGCAAAAATCCAAAAAAAAATACCAATTTTTCATATTTTTTAGTGGGAATGGGCTTGAAAGTGTAAATATTTTGGACCCATGCTATAATTCCCCAATTTTTTCTATAAATACCCATGATAACTCCTAATTTCAGAATAGAATTCAATTCAATTCACTATTCCCTCCCTCCAAAATCACTCCTAATTTCTTCCAAATTCCAAATTCTTTACCCTCATTCTATAATTTTTGCATCTTCAACAGATTTTTCAGAATTATTGAAGATGCAAAGCAAATTTCTTGAGGTAATTTGGGATTAGGTGATTCTAATCTTTGAGAATTTCATTACTTTAATTTTTCATTATAATCAGTGTTTGATTAATCTTTGATCTTGATGTATTTTTTGTTGAAATCATTAATCATTTGTATCAAGCATTAGATTATCTTTGATTCAATTTCATTAATTCTTGTAATTTTGATTCTTGATATTTGATTTTCTGATTCAATCTTTGTAAGCAATTTACCCTAATTATATCAACTAGTGCAAGATTAATTGAATTACTTATTTCTACATAAAAATTATCTTGGTTCTTGATTTTATCTCTCTCATTCTTGAAATTGTTTGATGTCTTATGAATTTCAATTGTTCTTGAGTCAATTTTTGGAAATTAAATACATTCTTTTTTAGTGCACAAATTAATTCCCATTTAATTCCTTGGTTGCAATATTATGAATGATCTTGTAATCTTCTTTAAAGAACAATTAGGGGTTTTGTTAAGATTGCAAGAATTAAACTAATCTCCCATGAAATTCATATCTTTTCTTGAATTTTGATTCAAAATTCCTCCAAGATCAAGCAAATTTGATCTTGTGAGAAGCCTTGAATAAAAAATACCCTCTTAATTAAGCATGATTCAATTTCCTTTACTTTCTTTGATTCAATGATAAGATTAGATCCATGCCTAAACCCATTCCTCACTTCTCTTCTTGGAATTCAATCTTTAATATCTCTTCTTGTGAATTGTATTGCAATTAAATTCCCCTTCTCATTCTCTCTTATAATTTCCCCAAAAATTATTTTCAATGCTTTTCTTTTCTTTTTGTTTCTAATCTCAATCTTTTCAAGCATTACATTTAAGAAAACATCTATCCTACACTCTATTGAGTTTGACACTCGTGCTTGCACCTATCTACAGTAAAATTCAAAGGTAAACTACAAATAATTTTTGTCAAGGCGGTTTAGGTAAGTATCCTTCGCAAACACTTTAATTTTCAAACATAAATGTGTTGATAACGACCTTGCCTATATACTTTGCATAGTTCTTTACTTTTTGCATATCAATTCCGACCCTTTCAATAGGGATAATAGAGTAAGTAGGGGTTGAATCCCAAGAGAATTCAAGGATAAGCTACAAATCAAGAGATCAAATAATGTTACAACAAAAATCTCTCATCATTTAATCAAATGGATAATTGCAAACAAGATTGATCCTCGATCAGTTAGGCTTAGAGGACCAATTGACCTAAATTAATGAACAAACTTGAACCATCATGATTTATAGTAACTCAAATAATTATGGTTTGATCTTAAAACACTACAATAAATCAGAGGACTCCCAATGCGGGCAACGATGTTGGGAAATGTCATATCGGAAAGATCTACCAATCTCGATGCACCTTTGCAAGCATCGACTGAGTGGAGCATCCTCGACGTCTCTACATTTAGACATCGAGGTAGCTCCGCTATTTTTATTTTTTATATTCATTAATAAGCTTTTCCAAACGTTATGAATTTATACATCAGGGAAAGTAAAAATAATTTCTTAATCGGCCAATTTTCTTCAATGTGTAGAAGAGAAACATCGGGGAAGGAAAAATAACTATTTATTATTGCGACCTTTCTCGATGTCTCTATAAAAACATCAAAATTCGTCCATCTTTTTTTGACGTCGCATTGACCACGTCGGGAAAAATTGTATAATAATTTTTAATGATTATCTTTTCCTGACATCATTAGTGGAATGTCAGGGACGTCAGGGAAGAGTACTATCCCCAACATTTTCACGTACGACGTTGGGCATTAGTGATTTTTTCTGACATTTAAAAAGAGAGCCGAGAGAGAGGAGAAGACTATTGCCATCCACTGTTGTCGTTCATCGTCGTCGCCGTCATTCTTTTTGCCCCCACCATCTTCCATTGTTATACACCACCACCGCTCTTAATTAAGGTTTGTTCTTTTTTTTTTTTTTAAATTGGGAAAAGGAATGTATTGATATGATATAATGTATGTTTTTAGAATTTAGATTTAAATGTATGTTATGTATTAGAAAAATGTATATATGTATTGATATTATGTTTTGATATAATGTATGTATTCAAATTTAACCTCAAATTTTGAATTACTTTTAGATTTTAGTATTAAATTTGAATTGGTTTTAGGATTTAGGATTTAATATTGATGTTGAATATTTTGAAATATTATTGAATTTGAGATTGTTGAAATTTGTGGGGCTATAATGAATTGATGGTGGTTGTTTATTGAATTTGAGGTTGAGGGAGAGGTGTTTATTGAATTTGAGATTGTGGGAGGGGTGTTCATTGAATTGGGGATTGTGGGAGGGGTGTTCATTGAATTGGAGATTGGGGGGAGTTTATTGAATTTGATATTTAATTTGAATATGAATTTCAATTTCAATTTCAATTTTTAAAAATGTTAGATAGCCTATAATTAAAAAGGTTGATGTAATATGTGGTTGGTTTATTTTATGGCTATCTTGCAATTATGGTAGCTTAGTTTTTTATGTCAAAATTAGTTTCTAATGTGTTTAGTAGTGTTTGGGATATTTAGGTAGCTTTTAATTAAGTATGTAGGAAGTATTAGGTATACTGGAAGTGTTAGGTATGTTAAAGTGTTAGGTAGATTTAAACTTAGTTTGTAATCTGTTAGTTGTGTAAGATGGGAGATTGGACATAACTTATCCATGGATTAAGTTGGAGTTTTAAGATGAAACATATAAAACTAATCAGACTTGTTTATGTGTTAGAGCTTTTAACAAGATGAACAAAAGTTGGATGAAACTTAGGGATAGATTTTCGGTTGAGTGTAGAAAAGGAGTTTTCCAATTTTTAGAGGTTGCAAAATATCACGTCAATAATTATAGACAAATAAGATGCCCATGCAAGAAATGTATGAATTCAAATTCGGACTCATTAGAGGGTGTGGAGCAACATCTATTAACCACTAGAATACCCTCCTTCTATATAGACTAGGTGTATCATGGAGAGCCCGTGAACTTGCACAGATGTATGCAAAGATTTGATGAAGGAAAGAGTAGTAATCCTTTTGGTGGAGGAACTAGCAATAATCCACTTCCTCAAGAAAATGAAATGTTGGGTATGCTGCATGATTTCCAAGCTGGTATTGAACATGCATAAGAGATGAAGGAAGGTTTAGAGAATGAAACATCGTTTAATAGTGGAAGATTTACAAGAAGATAGAACAAATGTAGTATTTAAGGAGTTATTAAACCAAGCAAGTCATGAGCTATACCTCGACTGTTCCTAATTTTTTTAACTAATTTTTTTTGCTATGATGGTGCATGTGAAGGTCCTCAATGGTTTGAGCAACAAGTTCTTCGACATAATGTTAGAGATAATAAAACGTGTGTTTCCAATGTGTGCTATCAATATCCTTATTTCATTCTATGAAGCCAAACAAAAATTGTGTGAGTTGAGCTTGGGATACGAAACTATTCATGCCTGTAAGTATGATTGTGTTCTGTTATGGAAGGAGTTTGGGGATTTGCAATAATGTTTGACTTGTGGTGAGTCTCGATACAAGATTAGCTCTAACAGTTCAGGAAAAAAAATTATGCAAAAAGTATTGCGCTAATTTTCGTTGGTGCCAAGATTAGAGCGCTTGTTTGTATCGCAAGAAACCTTGAGATACATGAGATGACATAAGGATAAACTAGAAGAAACAGAGGATATGTTGAGACATCCAGCTGGTGCAGAGGGATGGAAGCACTTTGATTTTGAATTTTCTGGTTTTGCTTTAGAGCCATGGAATGTTCGTTTGGGGTTAGCTTCATATGGATTTAATTTGTTCAGTCATATGATTACCACGTACAGTATGTGACATGTGGTGTTAATTTCTTATAATTTGTCACCATGGAAATGCATGAAAGAGTCAAATTTCTTCATGTTATTGCTTATTTCGGTCCAAAATCTCCTGGTAGGGAAGTTGATGTATACCTACAACTCTTGATTGAGGAACTGAAAAATCTATGGACTTTTAGTGTGTGTACGTATGATTGTCTTACAGATTAGTGTTTTCAATTGTATTTGGCCTTGTTATGGACAATTAACGACTTTTTGACATATGATGATCTATCTGGATGGAGTATTAAAGGTATTAGGCATGTCCTATTTGCATGGGGGATAGATCGTTGTTTGGGATAAGAGAAAAAAATAGCTTTCATGGGACATCGGCACTATCTTTCATATAACCACATTTGGCATAGAAGTAGGCTATATGATGGAAAAGTATAGCGTAAGACACCTCCAGTGGTAATTAATGACCAAGAAATGTTGGAACAACTAGATTCGTTGGAGTTTCCAGTTATGAGAAAACATCTTTCGTTAAAAGATAGAAAAAGAAAGAGAACAATTAATTGGACTAAGAAAATTATTTTCTTCGAGCTTCCTTAATGGTTTCGACTACCTATTTGTCACAAACTGGATGTAATGCATATTGAAAAGAATGTTTGTGACAACTTGGGTTGGTATATTGTTGAATATTAAAGAAAAAACGAAGGATATCACGAATTCTCGGTTGGATCTACAAGATTTAAAAATAAGAAAGAATTTGCATTTGATAGAAGTAGGTAATAGATTGGTGAAACAACATGCGAGCTACATGTTGACTAGTATCGAGCGGGTTGAGTTTTATAAGTTCTTAAAAGCAGTTGAGTTTTCTAATGGATTCGTTTCTAATATTTAATGATGTGTGAATAAAATGAGTGGAAAATATTAGGACTCAAAATGCACAATTATCATGTCTTGCTACACCGACTTCTACCAATTGGTGTTCGACCATTCTTACCGAGAAATGTCTACGCCACTATTATTAAGTTCTGTTGTTTTTTCTGTGATTTATGCGCCAAGACGATAAAAGTAAGTGATTTGGACAAATTGCAGGCAAATATCATAATTGTACTATGTAACCTGGAAATAATATTTCCACCTACTTTTTTCAGCGTAATGGTACACCTTGCATTTCACTTACCATACGAAACTAAGGTTGTTGATTTGGTTTCTTACAGTTGGATGTATCTCATTGAAAGAAGTCTGTTGGATCAATATGGCAACCCTAAAGGGGTAAATAAGGTTTAATTAAAGTTTTTAACAAATAAGCCTAGTTATATTAAGGGGCATTTTCTAAAATAGCAAAAATTTACAAGCTATAGCAAAATTTTGGATTCTATCAATGATAGTCTTTTATCACTATAACATATAAATAACTATCAGTGATAGAATTTGCTATATGTTGTAAACATTTGTAAAATCTACTATTTTTAAAAATTCCCCTTAAATTAATTAGATAATTTTTAAATTAAAAAAAGAAACTTTCTAAAAAATGTTAAATTTTAACAAGATTGATAAAAAGATATGAAATAGAGTATGCAATCAAACATAACCAAAAAGAATATGTAACTAAAATTATATACAAAAAAAAATTAGAAAAGAGTTAGAGAAGAAGACACCGTAATTTTATAGTGGTTTGGTCAAATTCGACCTACATCCACATTTTCCAAGCACCTTTTGGGATTTTGATTGAAAATCTTCTTTTGTCTCTTTCTACGGATTAGAGCTGAACCACTACTTACTCCTTTTGGGTTTAAGAGAAAAATCGATCCTTTCTACGGGTTAGAATCCAACTATTACAATATGTTGAAGTTTTAAATCACACAAAAGAAAACTCTCTAAAAGAGTGAGTATACAATTTGAAGCTCACAATACAATAAGAATTCACTCAAGGACAAGATGAAAAGAATAGAAATTGAAGCTTTAGAGAGAATAACAATGTTGGCTTGTGCATTTATTTTAGGATTGTAAAGTTTAATAATGTTGTTAAAAAATTGAGAAAAAATAAGTATTTAAAAGAGAAGAAAGATAAATCCAAAATCATTTTGGTTCATTGGATGTAAGTAAAATAAAATTAAATGAATGAGATTTAAACTCAATTAGCCATTAGATACAACATAAATAATAGTATAATAATATGTTTTATCAAAACAATTTGTTTAAAGCCTAATAAAGCAACTTCACCATTTTTTTTTTTAGAAAAACTAGCCATTGGACACAAAGACAAATAATAGTATTAAATTTATGTTCTTTATAAAAGCCAATAAAAGAAAGGGAAAGTCACATGTGTTACTCCTTCATTGCTCCAAGTGGCTTGCTCTAATAGGTTCATATTGATTACTTGGCCGCCACGTCACCATCTTGGGTTATTTTTTCGTTAAGCTTCTTTAAGCAATATTTTTTTCGTTTGAACTTCGATTTGGGTGATTCAAGAGACGTCAAAATCACTGTTTCAAGCTCTACGTTATGGACTATTCAAAATAATATAATTATCAATATAAAAATTTAGATTTGTTATCATCAAAACATTAATTAATTCATTTGAGATTAAGAGCCAAAGAACCAAAGAGCCAAAGAGTCAACAATCTCCCCCTTTTTATGAGGACAAATCATTGAAGAAAAGTGACTTGAAACAAACATAATCATAGTAACACATGTGATCAACAAGTAATTCTATTATCAAGATGTATATCAAGAATGTATATGACCATAAAGTTCATGTATATATTTCACCACAAAGATCATACTTGAAAACGATTAGTAAAAGAGATACTTCTCCCCCTTAATTAATACTCCCTCTAAAAGTATGAATAACTCAATAGAAATAATTGTGCAACAAATTCATAAAAGCATACAAACATATTTTTCTTATACTTCCCCCCTTTGGATTCATAAAAAAGAATAACAAGGAAGTAAACTCTCCCAAAAATATGAACATATACAAAATGTCCAATTCTCCCACTATCAATATACATTCGGTAACATTATATAAAGTAAGATATAAACTCAAGATGCATCACAAAGAATAATACCAAGCTCAAGCCTATTTTTACAAAAACTTTCTTCATTCAAATGCTTGGTAAATATATCCGCTAATTGATTATTAGAGCTAACAAACTCTAGAGTAACATGACCATTTTGCACATGCTCTCTAATAATGTGATGCCTAATATCAATATGCTTAGTTCTAGAATGATGTATAGGATTCTTAGTTAAATTGATGACACTGGTATTATCACAAAATTAAATCATCGCTTAAAACATGCTTTGAAATACTTTAAATAAATCATTTTTCACTCATAAAACTTTGAAAGAAAAGCACTCACTCTTCGACTTTCCTCTTCTCGTGGAGACCAAGTAGCAGCACTTTAGCATTTCAACAAGACTCCCACCATCCCCTACTTAGTTACCCAAATCCTCTATTTATACTACTTTTTTAATCTAGATTAGTCATCTCCAGTTCTTTATCTGATTGTCAGCTCCTACTTCAACTTTACACTTGTAGAATTTCTATTTATTTTAGTCATACTTAAAACCTTAATCTTACATGTTAACCCTTGTCAAATAAGATTTGACATCTTCTCGCCAAACCTTTCTTCTCGCCTAATACCATTTCGTGAATAACTTTAACCACTTAACAACTTTCCAAGGTCTTATCGCATAACTTCTTTTGCGAACTACCAATTTTTCTCGCAAGATTTTTTCTCTTGTAAGCGTTTAGACTTAGAGGTCTTACCAAAAATCCTTCTCACAGACTGTCTTACCTTGAGCTCTTGACATGTACTAAAACTAAAATGCCTTCTTGTCCAAAAGGCCAAGTTACATACTTAGTCAAAAGTTTTCCTTTTAACTTTTAATTTAGGTTCGAGTCTTACATTACTATCTTGCCAAACCTCGATCAAACTACCAAAGAACGTTTGGCCATGCTATTTATAATAAATCTGGTCTAGATAATAGGCATTTGTGGTCTTACTATCCTACCTGGACCGTGGTAGTGGCTAAGTGGTCAGGATAGCCTATACCCCTGACTCTCCACATTGACCGTCAAGAATTCGGTATATAGAGTACCATGGTTTTCTCTTTAAAACCATTCTATTTAAACTCATGCTTTTAAACAAATTTCTATCACAATAAATATTTTATATTTCAGAACTCAAATGATGCTCGTAAATCATGGCTTTGCAAACATCAATAAACTTCAAAATAAATACATTACATGCTTTGGAATCATCTCTAAATAATATACTTTAATACTTTCTAAAGCATGCTTGTAAATCAATAAACCCAAACATTCATATATCAAAGTATGCCTAAAAACATTTAATGAATGATAAGATTTAGAATGTAATTTAAACTCATTTTATCATTCACAAATAGTAGTTCAAACCCTTGGTCAATAAGCTTGTCTCATTTTTTCTTGTCTTGGAATAATGGAAAATAACTCCACTCAATTTCCTTTTAACATGAAAACTTCAGACCTCTCCTTAAAATTTTACCAATTACCAAAAAATGGCCCAAAAACATTTATTTGGCATAGTGGGTGACAGACCGCTAGCCGTGAGCACTGGGCATGCCTGCCTGCTAACCTCACGTACAGACATGTCGCGTGCCTCACCTAGTCGCGTGCCTGACATCTCGCACAGCCCTCCCTGCGTGCCACCTTTATCGCGCGCGTCTTGTGCACAGGTCATGCGTCCAATGCCAACATCCTTATACCATAACCTCTTTATTCCTTAAATGCCACGCCCACCTCGTCTAAACCTCCAACAAATCCAGAAACTCATAATTCATCTCCAGAAATATAACTTGACTTTGAAAAATAATAACTAAAAATCCAAAATTGTTTTGAGAAAACTTCCTTCTACAAAAATGCTTACAAATGCCTTAATCTTCTTACTTGAAAATTGCAGCTCCATATACCAAAGGATGAGCTCTACAACCCTCTAGAATTCCACTTCGGTCAGAATCACCTAAAATATGGTATGCCTTTCTTCTTTCAACTCAATTTAAACCTTCCCTCTCTCAAACTAGACTGGTAGCCTCATTATATAAAATAGACTAAATTTTTTAATGTTTGAGAGTAATTTCAGCCAAAACGCTTGAGTGGTGAGAGAAATGTTCATCCAAAGTGACCTATTTACTGAAGCCTACATGAATCTTTATTGATACCTCCTTAAGCCAAAATCCAACTTAAGCATGCAAGGACACCTGGAATCCACTTAACCTACTCTACCTCTTTAACATCCTACCTAAATTTCTCCAAACACCCAAGTCCTTTGACAAGTCCAAAATGCCAAGACCAACACCAACTAACCTCTTTTGTCCTTGTCACAAACACCAAGACTTCTTGCCAACTAACCTCTAACCAAGCTTTCGTGTCTACATAAAACATCCAAAATAACCTCTCAAACTACTCCTCTCACCTAGCCTTCAACTAAAACGCCAACCCTTAGAGATTTTTCCTATTCTTCTCGGCCACACACCAAACGCCAAGATAACCTCATAAGAGATTATCTTCTATTCTTTTACCACCTAGCAAGCATCCTACATGCCCACACTAACCACTTTAGAGGTTTTTTTCTCCTCTTGATTGTCCAACAAAACCTCAAAACGCCTAATCCATAGCGAAAATTCCAAACTTCCATACTTTAGCAAAATTTTCTCTTCTTTTCTCAAACTAACCTCTTTAACTTTTAAACCTTAACAACTTAGCTTCCCTATTTCCACTTACCATGACACAAAAAACTAATACTTCCTTATCTTTTCTTCACTAAAAACTAATCCTTTCAGGCTTTTGAGAAGATCCAAATCCTTTAAAGTTTGGGGTTCACATATACCAAAAATCAATTGTGATATTTGTACTATACATTAGGAAGTTATTTAATGATAACGATATGTTTATATAAAGTTGCAGCTATGGTTCGTAGAAGAGAAAGATTACTTGGTTCAAGTTCTAGGCCAAGAAAGTCAAACAAAGTTGATCCTATTTTAATCAATGATGTAGAGGTGAAATATATATAGGTTGTTATCTGAATCATTAATAATTTATAAACATATATGCTATGTATTATATTAAAATATATGATATACTAATGGTATATATCATATATGATGAACACGATGTAAAGGAAAAGTATTCTTACTCAGATTTTGAAGATACATATGATGAATACCCTAATGTCTATCCTTCTCTAGCCTCGGTGTTTCCAGGAGATAAAGATTATAACCAAACAAGATGGAACACAAATAGCTTTACAATGAAAAAACGGAGGTAAAACATATTAACAACTATTATACTATATACATAAATCAAATTGTTTAGTGTAATAAATTGTAGATTTATAGGGAGAAAGAAGATCAAATTTCCATAATGAACCAAACATTGTGATGGAAACACCAAGAACAAAAAATGCCAAGAAATGAAGAAGAGGTATATAACTTTAAATATATTTATAATATTAAATGTGGTATATATGCTAGTTATAATTTGATAACAACTTATTTTAAAGATCAATGAAGAACGAAAAACATTTGATGGGACCTCATAATCAGATGAGATATATATGTGCCTTTGTTTTCTGTATAAATGATTCATTTATTAGATTCTAACAATATAGATGTTGACATACTGTTTTTCAAGAATGTATCAATAGCCAAGAGGAGACTATTTTCAAAATTTGTTAAGGGAAAAGGGAAACAAATACCAAGAACTAACCATGAATGTGTGTATATTTTACAATGTATTTTAAATTCCTAACAAAATTTACATTAAGTGAAAGTACATTTTTAGATCACCTTGTAGGTATCAAGGAAGAGGAAGAGACTGGATGAAGATAAAACAACAAAACAAGAAAATAAAAAAGGAAAAAAGAAAACTAAAAGGAAAAAAAACAAGTGGAGATAAAAGAGGAAATATAGGGAGAAGTTCAAATATACCACCAACGAAGAAGGTATTATTGACTACTAAATCTTACATGATTTATATATATATAATTCAGATTGATATATACTTAATAATTTTGTCATTTAGAAACTACAACAAAGAAGAAAGATTTTCTAAATAGATCTGCAAGGCTGTTTAGAAAGGAAAAAGTAGGAATGATATGTACAAGGTATTATGAATGACATAAAAATATATTGTATAATATATCATATAATATGACTTATATACTAGTAGATATACCTTGTAATATGATTTTATCTTTATGTCTATAAACCTTGAACTTTAAGGGTTTTAGACTTTTTCAAAAGCTTGAAAGGATTAGTTTTGAGTGAAGTAAAGATGTGGAAGTATTAGTTTTGTGTGTCATGATAAGTGGAAAAAGAGAAGACTAAATTGTTAAGGTTTAAAAGTTAAAGAGGTTAGTTTGAAAAAAAAAAGAGAAAATTTGGTTAAGTATGAAAGTTTGTCGTTTTAGCTATGGATTAGGCATTTTGAGGTTTTGTTGGATGACCAAAGGGAGAAAAAAAACCTCTAAAGAGGTTAGTGTTGATGCGTAGGATGCTTACTAGGTGGTAAAAGAATAGAAGATAACCTCTTAAGAGGTTATCTTGCCGTTTGGTGTGTGGTCGAGAAGAGTAGGAAAACCTTTAAGGGTTGGCATTTTAGTTGAAGGCTAGGAGAGAAGAGTAGTTTGAGAGGTTATTTTAGATGTTTTGTATAGACAAGAAAGCTTGGTTAGAGGTTAGTTGGCAAGATAACTTGGTGTTTGCGACAAGGCCAAGAGAGGTTAGTTGGCGTTGGTCTTGGTGTTTTGGACTTATCAAAGGGCTTGGGTGTTTTGCTTTGGTGTTTTGAAGAAAGTTAGGTAAGATGTTGAAGAGGTGGAGTTGGTTAAGTGGATTCCAGGTGTCCTTGCATGCTTAAGTTGGATTTCGGCTAAAGGAGGTGTCAATAAAGATTCATGTAGGCTTCAATATAAATAGGTCAATTCGAATGAACATTTCTCTCAAACCACTGGTGCATTTTGGCTAAAATTACTCTTAAATGTTCATAAATTGAGTCTATTTTATATATTAGGACTGCCAATTTAATTAGATAGAGGGAATGTTTAGTTTGAGTTGAAAGAAGAGAGGAAGGTCAGATTTTGGGTGATTTTGAGTGAGGTGGACTTCTAGAGGGCTTTAGAGTTCATCCTTTGGAATTTGAAGCTGCAATTTTTCAGATAAGAAGCTTAATATATTTTAAGCATTTTTGTAGAAGGAAGTTTCCTTAAAAGAGTTCTGGATTTTTAGTTATTATTTTTAAAACTCGGGTTATGTTTCTAAACAAATGATAAGTTTCTGGATTTGTTGGAGGTTGGCCGTGTGACAAGGTAAGACTAGGCGAGATGGTCGTGGCATTTTGGAAATAGAGAGGTTATGGTGCAAGGATAATGGTGTTGTACATACGACCTATGCATAAGACGCGTGTGGCCAAGGAGGCAAGCGAGAAAGGCTGCATGAGACACCAGACTTGCGGCCAGGTGAGGCACGCGACGTGTCTCTGCATGAAGTTAGTGCAGGCAGCCAGGCCAGTGGGTGCAGCCAGGGCTCTATCGCCCAACCTCTGCTTTCCAACCATGCCAAATGGGTGTTTTTGGCCTATTTTTGGTATTTTGGGAAATTTTAAGTAGAGTTCTAAGGTTTTCATGTTAAAAGGGAATTAACTACAATTATTTTCCATTATTCCAAGACAAGAAGAAATTGAACAAGCTTATCGACCAAGGGTTTGAACTACTATTTATGAGTGATAAAATGAGTTTAAATTAATTTCTAAATCTTATCATTCATCAAATATTTTTATACACACTCTGCTAGAGTTTACTGATTTACAAGCATGTTTTAGAAAGTATTGAAGTATGTTATTTAAGGATGATTCCAAAGCATGTAATGTATTTATTTTAAAGTTTATTGATGTTTACAAAGTCGTGATTTACGAGCATCATTTGAGTTCTAAAATGTAAAATGTTTATTGTAATAGAAAGATGTTTAAAAGCGTGAGTTTAAATAAAATGGTTTTAAAGAGAATCATGGTACTCTATATACCGAGTTCTCAACGATCAATGTGCACAATCAGAGGTATAGGACTACGCTGACCACTTAGTTGCTAACACCAAGTCAAGGTAGGATAGTAAGACCAAAGGTACTCTACTATCTTAACCAAGTTTGTTATAAAAAGCATGAACAAAGGTGCTATGTTAGTTTAATCGAGGTTTGGCAAGATAGTAAGACCAAAGGTGCTCTACTATCTTGACTAAGTCTTTCCTGGGTATAAAGTATTTTGAAACATAAAAAGAGTTCAGTTTAAAGAATGTTTAAGATTGTACGTTTATGTATATTTTTGTGAATGGTTTATGAAAAGATTTAAA
>JBBPDI010000023.1:16151472-16167072 GCA_037974545.1 Cucumis variabilis
GTTATCACAGTAAAGAGTAATTGGCTTTCACATGTTTGGAACAACTTTCAAATAAGTCAAGAATTTCCTAAGCCAGATAACCTCTTTGGAAATTTCACAAGCTATGACATACTCTGTCTTTATGGTGGAGTTAGCAATTAGAGATGTCTATAGGGTGCAGAGGGTCGAAGATGCCACTCCCCGTCCCCGCCCTCTATCTCATTTTCCATCCCCACCAATTTTTCCGTAAGGAATGGGACGAGGATTCCACGAGGATCAATGAGAATCTCCGCCCCTATCCCATTTCTCCATCCCATTCCTCGTGGGCATTATTCTTCGTTATTTTTTTTAAAAGTTTAATCTCATTTTTCAATCAATATTTACTTGAAATGTATATACATTTTCAATATTGTTTTATTTTTTATTGAATATTATCAATTTTATTATTTGAAATAATTAAAGTATCAAATTCTCATTGTTTATAAAAATAAAAATTCAACTACTAAAACATCCTTTCATAAAATTAAAAAATTCATACAAAAAATCAAATATCAATCCATAACTTTTCTAACAAAGTCTTCAATTACATCATATTTTTTAAGACACAACAACATATTTTTTAAGAAAAGTTTGCAAATCACAAGTCAAGGCACAAGTTATATATATACATTTTAAGAAAAATTCACAAAATAGCGAAAGTCAAGTCAAACCATCAATGAATTTCATCCAAATTTGTAGGAAATGGTGCCTGAAAAAGATATTGTACAAATTAGTATAAATAAATATTTAAATAATAATAATAATAATATATGCAAACTTATAACTTACATGAAGGATGCTTATCTATGTGAGCCATGTGCAAAAAAATTTAGATCTCAAATCGTAATTAGTAAAAGTTTGTTAAATAATTTGAACAATAGTATTAACTTATACCTTCAGCCCATAGCCAGTTTTAAGTACACATCAAAACTTCCAATAAGTTTTCATTAATTTGAGAAAGATATGGATCTCCATGTCTATCACCAGTACTAAATGCAGATTCATAAGTAACGATAGTGATGGGAATAGCTAGAACATCTTTTGAAATTTCATACAAAACATGATACTTGACTCCATTCAATTTCTACCATTGCAAAAAATGTTAAAATCTTCCATTCAGAGTAAAAGAGACTCATCCAAAATAATGATTAGCTCTGATTTGACATTGTCAGCATCATTCTCCACATTACTAATAAACACTTCAAACTTGAGGTGACAATTTTTCCTATTAACAAGAGAAGTTTTACTACTACTTCCATTTTGCTTTGAAGTTGAATTAGATGAAGATGTAAAACGTTGAGGTTCTTCTATTGTACTTGATTTTGAACTATAAAACTTCATCAAACTACAACATAACTCTCTAACATGTTTAATTCCAGCAGTATAATGAGATCTATAGATTTGAGAAAAATAAAACTCGATTAATTTCATCTTGAATTTATGATCTAATACTGTAGCAATTGTCACACACCATGAATCACGCTCCAATAATTTTCAAACTTGGAAATCATTCTTGATGTCATTACTTGTATATCCCCAACATCATAATTAAGCCACTTAGAAAGTTCCAACCTAATTTCATAAACTTCTTAAAAAGAAAAACATTGAAGGTTGGATAGCTTGACCTAAAAAAATAATTCAATCATCAAGTAAAATGGTTCTAATCTATCACACATTTCTTTTGCAAAATCCCAATATGTCTCTAAAGGAAGATAAGTGTATAGTGGTTCACATTGTTTTGGACGAGAAAACACATCATTGTATTCCAAAGTAGTTTTGAGCATCACATATGTAGATTTTCATCTTGTAACACAGTCATGACCAAGTATTTAGTGCATGGAATTTGTAATTGTCAAACTTCCTCAAATTTTTCTTTCCTTTTTGGAGAAATGGTCTGAACATGGATTGTACCTCTAATCTTCTTTATACCATTGATAACTTGTAGAAATACAAGTTATTATAGCCTTTTAAATAGAATAATGAGACTAAAATGTATAATAAGTATATCAAAATGCATAGCGTACGTTGTAAATTCATAGATACTCAAAAATACACTCTACATAAGTGTTCGTGTCTGTTTCACCCTATTTTCAGTGTCTTAATGCAGAATTATGAATAAAAGTCTAGTGAATCACAGAGGAACTCACGTAAAGGCTATGCGAGAAGTCCTTGTCTAACAAGCATAATTTCTAGGCAAGATTCAAATCAACACGTGGAGAAGGTTCACTAAAAGATAAGAACGGTAGTTGGAGTGATGTGACTTGATAATGACTACATTTAGCCTGACTTGATCTGAAGAATAATAGAAGTTTTCCGTCGAAAGTTGCCTATAAAATGACTTCATCCCTACCAAGTTGAGAAGGTTGGCTTCGAGAGAAGTCAAATGTCTGAATGGACCAACCATATGCTTGAATGGGCTAAATCCTAAAGAGGGACAAAAATGAGTACCTTTTCACCGTCTGTAAAAGCCTTTTTTCCCCTTCTTCTTTGGTTAATCTGTCGGTGAAAGCATAAGGTCTGAATAGAGAAGATCCCATTTTCTATTTTTCTTAACTTTTAATGTTCAATTTTGTACTTTAAAATTTTGTATTTCTTTGCAATGTATTTGTTCATATTGTACAGTGGCCTAAGGCCTACATTCTTTAATATATTGCATGTTTATACCTTTCCAATCCATCATGTCTTTACTCGTCATCTGCCAATGTGTTATTTGTAGTTTATGTCTATGATAAGTTCTTGATAAGAAGCTTAACTTATAAAGCTTATTGCATTAGTTGAGCTATGCTCATCACTTGGCTAGTGTATATCGCCAATTACTCGAGAGAGTAAGTAGCAAAGATATGGCTAATACATGCAAGGAGGAGTTTGGAAACAAATTCCACCTTAATGAGATAACTTCCATCATATGTGTCCCGAAAGGAGAACAAGTGATGGTATTTGGCGCCGAGAGGTTGTTGCCCTTAAAAGAGAAGTACTATAAGTCTTGTAAGTAAACCTTTCTAGATATATCTCGCCTAACCAAGCTTAGTCGTTTGCATTTTGAGAGGCGAGCAAGTGTGGTGTTTAAGACAATGAGAGGTGCTCGCCTTAATCATAAGCTAGTTAACTAGACTTTATCACGTTAAGACTGCCACATGGCTTAAGCGCCTAGTAACGAGGAGACTTTTCTTCACATTTTCTAAACACAAGTTAGTTCACATGTGCATCTCACCTCTATCCTAATTCTTTTACAGATTCTCTAGTGGAGATAAGTAGATATAGTTTAAACTTACACTTCATGATATTGTATAGATAGTAAAGGTATACAACCCAAATGAAGAGTGAACTCTAGAACTAAGCTTTGATATCAATTCCCTATGTTTGATCCTTGATTACCTAGAAAACCTATTATTTTGCTTATACTTGGGCAAGCAATAGGAAAACTTGTACTCAAGAAGGACTTACTAATTACGCGATGAAGAGAGGCATAGTGAGCATCTCCCAAGCTCGCATGCAATGATCATGATCAATGACTTATCACCTAGAATTAAAAATATACATACATTGGAAATAACTGAGTTCAAAATTAACAAGCAAGTTTTTGGCCAAGCTGTAAGGCCCTAATCGCATACCACTCAACGCGACAAAGACCCTACCACAGCGGCACAATGAAGAAAATTTTAGTTGTAGAGCTTACTTTACAAAGGAAGTATGCATGACAACTGACTCAATAAAAGGAAGTCTAATTGAGAAAAATCATTACAGAAAAATCATTTGAATAAGAGTGTAGTGCGTTCCACAAGGAAGCACACAAAAATGTAACCCAAAGAGGAATACCTATCTAAGTTAAATCACGTAAAACCGTATAGATGTAAGCATCAGGATAAGAATGAATGGTGAAAGAGGCCTATATTGGATGCCAAGAGTTAGGTGTTTAGTAAGTAATGTGAGAGGAAATGTGGGAACAATACTCTTATTTATCTATTAACAACAAGTAGATATACGCCAGGAGAATTAGTAATGTGTCAGGAGAAATTGGTATAAGAAGTCGTGGATACACTTCTGGATAATGGAATCCGAGGACAACCAATGAGGGATGGCCATAATAAGGTTTACAAGTCGTTTTTCGATGTAATTAATGGCAAAGAGGGAAGATTTTGGGAGACTCTGCTTGGTAAACGGGTCGATTATTCAGGACGTTCTGTGATTGTTGTAGAGCTACGCCTAAGGAAGGAGGTGAAGAAGATTCTTGTCAAGATGACTTGATCACCCGCTAAGAGAAAGTAAATGTTTGTGGCTTTCAGAGAAGATGAGGGCCAGGTGATTTGAAGAATTTGGCTTTTCAAGGAAATAAGGTTGGCGTTCTAAAGATGTCCAATCGCTGCCTACAGTTTAGCCTATGTGTCAAGTTTGAATTGGCTGGATGACATAGCGAATCGACAAGGAGACACATGTAAAGTAATGAAACAACCCTTGGATGAGAGAGGCCACTATAAAAGGGGCCAAAGGCTAGAAGGAAAAGTTTGTTTTTATCTATGTGAAAGTTAGTTATCCAGACAAATGAAGAAGGAGAGATTAGGGGTGCTCATCGATTGATTGAGGGAACTACTAGGTAGAAAGAAGGATCCAAAAGCAGAGAAGGAAGGAGTTGAGACCCAAGTATATGGTGAGTGACAAATAAGATTTTAACACATAATCTAACGTGTAAGGCTCGTTAGATCTTTCTCTTGCTTGTTTACGACGAATATGAATAGTTATTGTGGATGTTTATTCTAGCAAATAAGTATCTTAAGTAAATGTCGGTTTTGATTATCTCTTCTAACTAGAATATTGAGGATACACTTCCTCAATAAAGAAAAGTTTATATGCATGATTTCCATAGGTAGTTAATGAGGGATTCGTCCTAAACATAAACAAGTACCTTTTAGCAAATGTCGGTTCCTTAGTAGTAGTTTTTATAGTTCGAATATTCATGATGCTTTCATCGATGAAAGAAAGGCTTTATGAATGAATTTCATAAGTAGTAAGTGTTGTGTTTGTAAACTTAATGATGGAAAAGGTATTCTACTGACGATTATTTGAAAATATCCCTTTGACAATACCTTTTTTATGATATTGTTGCTATTGGATACTATGCAAGGAAAATAATCTGGGAGGTGAAATTTTTTGTCTATTGTTTCCAATGGTTGCATATAGAGAAAGGATAAGAACCATCGCGTGACGCTGGACGAATGTGAATCCAAGGTCTGAGAAAGAGTGGATGCGACGAGATGTTGGTGGAAGTCCCAGGTAACTTGCGTGACGCTGGTTGAGTGTGAATCCCAAGTTCAGGCGAGGGGAAAATCCCAAGTCTCAGTGATGAGGGTGAATTGCAAAATGATCTAAGTGCGTGGTACTTACAGTGCTCATAATACTGATGGTTAAATTATTTGTGGTCTAATGCGATGAGATTATGTAATGCATTTTCACCTAATTATTATTATTGTATGTGTGGTGTTTATCCAAAAAGGTTTTTCCCAAATTAATCATTCACTAAGTTTGTTTGACTTATTATTTTAAATGTTTTCCCCTCCCCTAGTTGTTAGGCGTTGAGGCCATGCAAAGGCTAGTTCTAAGGCTACATAGTCAAGCTAAGAAGGGAAAACAGAGTTACTTTATAGCCTTATGCGACATGATAGTTGTGTCATCTTATCTCGCATTTAAGGAGTCGGTTGGTAAGGTTGGTGCTCCTTAACGCCTAAATCTTAGTAGAGCAGGGAAGAGAGACGTGAGGACCCTAATTAACTGAGGAAAGGGAAGGGAACAAATATAGTTGTCCTTCAATTCAAGGTTGTAGGGCTAACTAGGGAAATGAGAGAAAGGAAAAGCTTCACACCTTTAAGTGCCCACCTCGAAAAGGCAATTGAATAGACAAAGAAGGAAGAGGGGCAGTAACTGAAGTAGGGGCTGAGGCATGGAGTCTCATCTTAGTGGCAAAGAGTAAATAGTGAATTGCTACATGAGGAGGCAAGTAAATAAGAATATGCTCTTAAAGTTTGTAGTAAGGAAAAGTTTAAATTCTCTCGAACATTGTAAAAGTGTTGAGTTAATAAAGAAGAAGTTCTTGCTCATTTCGTTGTATTATCTTATGTCTGTTGTGTAAGGTAATTATTAAAGATCTAATGAAGAGGCTAAAATAATCAACTTTAAGTTGTCGTATTTTTCTGCCACGTTAAGAAAGCTTGGCGTTTAAAGTCCTACGTTAAAGTAAAGAAAAGAGTTATTCTGCTTACTAGGCATTCGATGGTTACTATGCGATGTGGTAAGCGTTGAAGGTCTAGGTGGCATGCCTCCACGGGGTTACAGTGAGCAACTTTTAGGATGAGGCATGACAGATGATATCAGAGCATAATTTCTTGGCAGGAAGCAGTAGTTGGAAAAAGTTTATCCCAGTGGCCAGTTGCCAGATAGCTTCAAAGCATAAGTTTCTGGAAAAGCTTAAGTGGACTTTGTTTGACATAAGAGTAGGTTTGTAGAATGTTAGGATGGAAAAGTGATCAAGATTGGTTGAGAAAGGTTGGGGAAAAGAATTTCCCTGGAAATTAGAATGTGCAGTTGGCAACGTTTTATTGCAAGGTAACACTGAGGATTAGTGATTCATGTATGTGGCTAGAGAAGTTTTATCCTCGTTTGTTGTGGATGAAGAGAGAAAAGTATAACGATTCAACTCTTTATACTAAATTGAGGTGATTACCTTAAAAATAAATAACAATTTTGACAATTTCTTGAAAAGAAGAAAACTAAATTTTCATTAAAAATACCATAAAAACATGTTGCAGCAAGTTTTACAAATTTTAAAGATAATAAAAACCAATAGATAAAAATGTTTTATCTCAAAACATTGAAAATAAACAATGAAAAACGAAAGTAGAACTATGTTCCCATATGGCATGTCACGGATCCTTTCTATCGCTCGCCATTTTTGCTTTATCTTTATGTTTGCCTAGAATGTTAAACATAAAAAAGGATGAGTATAAACATATACTTAGTAAGGGACCCACTACTAGTCCTGCTAGTGAAGGGATAAAAGCCTATGACAGTGAAAGATTTTAGAGAACAATTCCTCAATTTAATTTGGGAATCCTAAAATACCAGTACATTGAAAAAGTAATCAAGAAACTAATGTTCTTATTAAGCATGCTTTAATAAGGTATATATTAGAGAAAGAAAAACTTATGTAGTTTGACGTCTCTGAATCTACTAAATCTCCAAATTTGGGACACCACCCGTTGGAGACCTTCCTATCCTCTAGGATGAGATTGATTTGTGGAAACCAATTGGAATGGAAAAAGTTATAGAGAGAAACTATTTTGTAGAGAGCAAAAACATTGGTTTTTTTCTTGATTCACTTTTAGAAAAATTATTTTTCTTTTGTATATTTATAACTCCCTTTCCTTAAGGGAGTAGAGGAGAATCTTGAGATTCTATTAATTTAAAAAATATTAAATTAATAGAAATTTTAAATCAACTAATTAATTAATAATTAAATCATATTTAATGAATATATCTCTAATATCCTATAGTTTTAAATTATTAATTAATAACTAAATTAAATATTTTATATAACTTAAATTTGAATCATATTCAAATATAAATTTTCCTCATAACCAATAATTTTAATATGAATCCAATTCACATTAAATTAATATTTGAACTCATTCAAATATTTGATCTCTCATAAATTAATTTTGAATCATATCTAAAATTAAATTTATATAATAAAATTTATTTAAAATATAAACTTTATATTATAATGTATCATCATACATTATACTAATTTCTAAAGTAAATTTAAGCATTTCAAATTACAACCAATATAAATAAATCTCATTACCCTTTATGAGCTAGGAAGAGGACCTAATGGATCTACAGATCAAAAGTTACAATGATATAAGATTAATTAGCTAAATTCATTAACCACATTAATCAATATTCATTCACTGTGTGTACACTCCACTAAAGACTCCAGGTTAAACTCTTCTCACTGTAGATATATTTCTATGTCCACGGATATAGACTAATAACAGTAAGTTAGTCATTTACGAGTGTTGGTAACACCAGCTGGGTTAAATTACCGTGTTACCTCTGAGTTACATTTAGTCCTTAAATACCAGCGCTCCTCTAATGAACAACCTATTTAGGATCCAACTAATAAATAGGAACCTCTCTTGTAGCATAGAGAGGGTAAGGCCCTCTGTCAAGTCCCAACAACACCATTTAAGGGAACATTCATCTACTTACCCTAAAGTCAGGAATGAGTGAATTTCATCTTGTGTAATTATGTTCTCAGCTCCCTACTCGGTCTTGTCCTCAAAATGATAATCATATTGAGTCGGCAATCTGACCACTCCCATCCGTACAAATCAAAGGACAATCCCTCATGAACAAGAGTTCATAATACATTCAGGACTAAGAATAAGTTACCTACGTCATCCTAATGAAATAGGAACCTAACCAGTTAACGAAGTTATATCTAATGGTTACTATTTCGTGGTCCGGTCTTATGCAAACTCATAGCATAGGATACCCTCACTCGCATGTCAACTATATTAATGCGTTAGATCATTGCATTTGTATGAAATACAAAGTGAGCCGTATTCAGTGTTACAAAGATAAGGTATCCAACCTTATCCCTATACTATAGACCCTTTAAGCTAATATCGAACATTGATCCTTGTTTGTCTCTACATATTGTTCAAAACTAATCAATTTACTTAGAATTTTAGTTTATTGGATTGGGGTTATTAAGACAAAACTAATAATATAATCAATAACATTTATTACAATATTAACACTTTATTAATAACGATAAATGGATTATATTTACAATCTACGAGTTTTAGGATATAAATCCCAACAGCTAGGTATCTGTTAACTTCTCATTAGAGTTCCGTAAGAAAGTACCCCAAAACTATCGTGCTTCCAAACACACACTATTCAGTGATCCTGTAGGAACACATCTGGACTCTCGGTGAACCTAAAGGAAACACTTAAGAGAGTCGAGCTATAAGTAACCCCATCAGACCACTTATAAAACATAACATGACAGACTAATGAGTCCCATCGAACTCACAACAGTCATAAAAAGTAACATATCATGACATGTTAGTGGTCCGGTCGAACTCACATCAATCACAAAAAAGTAGTGATCTCGAGGGCACCCATATGAGTACGACCCTAATAGACAAAGTTAACATATCACCCATTCATAGCATGTAGCATATCATAAACATTATAACATTTAACATGACCTAAATATCAATCATAACGTTTTTATCACGTGATTAATATTTCATGCATCATAAATATATCAGTTATAACATATCAATGCATATTAGCTACATCAATGCATAATGGAAAATACATCCAAGCTTTTAATATTATTTTTTAAGGTGTAGGTGAGAGATTAGCCAGACAAAATACTCTTTGGCTGATAGTAAAAATTCTCCAATTAAATAGCTTCCAAAATTGTGGTTGAAATCAATTTAACCTTGATGAGAAAAATTTATCATTTAAATTTTCAAGATTTGGCAAAGGGACTTTCCAAAGGCATGCAACCAAAATCAAAATAATAATATTTTTCTCTCTTTTTTTAATTTGAGTATTCTAATGCTATTTATAGATCGAAATAATAATAATATTTATCATTATTATTTCATTTTTCCTTTTCTTTTCCTTATATGATCTATATATAAAACCAATATATGCATTTTTTTTATTCCCATTATCTTTTCTCAATAAATTCCTTAAATGCACAAAATCTTAAGCATCATTACTACTACTACTAATAATAATACTTCTTTATTATTATTATTATTCTCTCACCAAAATATATATTAAACATATAAATTTATTTAAACCATTATTCTCTCTCTCAATTAAATATGTAATTTTTCTTGTCCAATCAAATCAACCATCTCTCTCCTCATGAATTATCTTATTTTCCAAACAATTATAATTATATTTCATTGTATAATTAACTTTACTTTTTCAAAATAAAATCCACATTCTCTTTCCTCAAATAAATCTCCTATCAAATCAACTTTTATTTTCAAAAAATAATTATCTTTTCCAAATATCAAATCTTCTTTCTCTTCATTAAATCTCATCAAATCCAATCATTTTTATTCTTTTACTACAATAATTTTACTTTTACAAATAATTATATTTTTCCAAAATATAATTATTTTATTTTTCTTTCTAAATAAATATCTTATGTCCAAATAATTATCCTTCTCTCTCTTGTGTGTGTGCGTGTGCGTGTGTGTGTGCGTGTGTGTGTGTATGTATGTGTGCGTGTGTGTGTACGTGTGTGCGTCCATAACATACAATTAAATCAAAATTCTCAACAAATTTCAAATCTTTTAATTAATTAAATATTCATCCCACAAATATCTAATTAATTCCAATGTCCACAAAAATCAAATAATCTTCAAAATAAACGCCCAATAAATTAAACATAATTAAAAAAAACTAAGATAATTATCTTTTAAATTATCTTAATTTTTTTAGGGCATTACAATTTTCCCTCCTTAAGAAACTTTCGTCCTTGAAAGTTCTAATCCTTGAACAACTCAGGATACTCGGCTCTCACGTCATAATTAATAGCATTTTTCATCAAAATTTCAAAATTTTTAATTAAATATACATACTTGTATATTTAATTAATCTAACACATTACACCAAATAAATTTCATAACTTCTAATTTTAATTAATCTAACACCCAATAAATTTCTTAACTTCCAATATCAATTAATGTCACACCAATAATAAGTTCCTTAAAATTTTGGGGTGTTACAACCTTTCCTCGATAAGAAACTTTATCGTCGAAAGTTCTCGTTTCCAAACAATTCTGAATATTGTGCTCTCAAGTCCTACTTTTTGTTTCCATGTAGCCTCCTCAATTTTGGAATTATGCCATAAAATTTTCTCAAGTGTAACATCTATGTTGCACAACACTTCACTTCTCTTTCCAAAATATTAAGTACTTTTCTTTCTTTCACACATTTTTTTAAACCACTAAATCCTTAACCATTAAATCAATCATTCATGTAATTCTAGTTTAATACAGGCAAAGTCATGTGTATAAACATAAACCTATATCGTAAAACATACATGATGAGTGACGAAGGACCGTATAGCCATAGGGACAAAAATCAAAGACCCACATCGTGAGTCAGTCTATAGAACCTAAAAAACCGAGACTCTGATACCAATTGTAATGACCCAACTCTTTATACTAAGTTGAGATCATTACCTTAAAAATAAATAACAATTGTGACCATTTCTTGAAAAGAAGAAAACTAAATTTTCATTAAGAATACCATGAACACATGCTACAACGGGTTTTACAAATTTTAAAGATAATAAAAACAAATGGATAAAAATGTTTAAGCTCAAAACATTGAAATTGAATAATGAAAACCGGAAGCAGAACTATGTCCCCATATGGCATGTCACGGATCCTTCTTGTCGCTCGCCATCTTTCCTCTATCTTTATATGCTTGAAATGTTAAACATAGAAAAGGATGAATATAAACATTTATTTAGTAAGGGACCCACTACTAGTCCCGCTATGTGTCTGTTAACTTTTCATTAGAGTTTCGTAAGGAAGTACCCTAAAATTATCATGCTCCTAAATACAAGTTATCCAGTGATCCCGTAGGAACACATCTGAGCTCTCGGTGAATTCAAAGGAAACATCTAAGAGAGTCAGGCTATAAGTGATCTCATCAAATCACTCATAAAACATAACATGACAGACTAATGAGTCTCGTTGAACTCACATCAAATAGAAGGTTTATGAAGCCTAACAACAGGTGGGCTCATAACCACTAGGTCATAGATCCACAACAGATAGTAAAACTCGCTCTGTAAGAAGAGGGCTTCGTCTGGATGATGATGACCACGGTGTTGGAAAAAATATATCACTCACAGTGTTGGAAAAAGAAAAGGGCTTTGTCCAAAGGATGATAACTGTGGCTAGATCTGAAAGAAGAATCGAACGATTAGATCTAAAAGAAGAAGCACTGCGGTAGCGAAGAAAAAAATTAGGGGTAAGTCGATAGAGGGTGGAGAATGGATGGAGATGGAAATGGAATAGAGAAAGAAAAAAAAATAGAGAAAGTAAGAAGGAAATGAGAGAGAAAGAAAAGGAAGAAGAATGAGAAAGAAGGAATGCAACATCGTCGACAAAGTATCAGATTAAGGTTTTTTACTTTCTTTATATATTATTAAATAAATTAATATATATATATATGTATATTTATTTGTATATTTAATTATAATGCAGCGTAATCAAGAATGTTGCTGATTTATTCTTTAGGAAAGTTGTAAGGTTGCATGGCATTCCAAGTTCAATAGTTAGTAATAGAGATGTTAAGTTCTTAAGCCATTTTTGAAAAATTTTGTGGAAAAAGTTAGGAACTAAGTTGTTTTCTACCACATGTCATCCACAAACTGATGGCTAAACTGAGGTTGTCAATCGAACGTTAAGAACTTTTCTTAGGACAATTCTTGGAAAGAATCTTCGCATGTGGGAGGAAATTTTGCCTTTTGTTGAGTTTGCTTATAATAGTGCTATCCATAGTAAAACTAAATGTTCTCCTTTTGAAATAGTTTATGGTTTTAACCTTAAGATGCCTCTTGATTTATTACCATTTCCAACTAGCAAATTTGTACATCTTGATCCTAAATCAAAAGCTGAATTTGTCAAGAAGCTTCATAAACAAGTAAAAGAGAGAAATGAAAAGCACAATAACATAGTGGCCAAACAAGTGAATCAAGGAAGGGTACCACTCATTTTAAAACCAGGAGATTGGGTTTGGATTCATTTTCGAAAGGAGCATTTTCGAAACCAAAGAAAGTCTATGTTACATCCCAAGGGAGATGGACCATTTCAAGTTTTAGAAAAGATCAACGATAATGCATACAAAGTTGATTTTCGAGGTAAGTATCATGTGAGTGCTATATTTAATGTCGTTGACTTATCCTTGTTTGATGAAGATAACTTTGATTCGAGGACGAATCCTTTCAAAGAGGGGGAGAATGATAAGATGTTGACTAACAAAGCAAAAAATGAAACTCAACAAGCTCACACCAACTCAAATGAAGAGGAAAATGAAGCACATGCTGAAAATTCATGGAAGAACTTTCCAAGTCAAACCAATCAAGAGGCAATCATTATGGCTCCAAGCTCAATGACAAAAGATAGAGCTAAAAGACTTCAAGATGGATTAAATGCTTGTTTACAAGCTAAATTTTTTGTCTTTAATGAAGAGTTGGAACTTCAAGAGTCACTTGGACACCCAAGGGTGATAATGAATCTAGAAATTCAGATTCATTCACATTTTTAATATGTATTTATTAAATGATATGTACTTTCATTTATTAAGGTAGTTGAAAGGACATGAATAAATGTTGTGTCCTTTCATATAACATTTTTTATTAGTATAAATAGAGTTATAGTTTCCACATTTTTGGAAGAACTTGAATTTGAATAAAATTTCTAGAGTGTTATCTCTCAAGCTTTATGCTTTTCTTTGTATTCTTGTGTTGGAATGCATGTTTAGGACTTTCAATCTAGTTTGATCAATTAGATTGTGGAGAGTTCGAAATCTTGAAGTTAGGAACAAATTCTCCTTTTCTTCTCGATCTTTGATCAATCTTTTTCAAGCCAAAATTTGTTTAGCTTTCTTGGGGTTGTTAACTATTTGTTTAATCGAGGTTATTTTTATTACTGTTGTGGGGGTTCACCTAGAATAAAGGGATACTACAAAAAATAAGACTTATCGCGACGTAAAAAATAACGTTGCTTAAAGTAAAATCAGCGTTAAGTGACTTTTAACGACGTCGCGCCCACCACGTCGCCATACAGGGCTTTCCTCGTCGCAAAGCATCCCTACGTCACTGAAAGTTTACTACATAAGAAATTATTTCAATTTTCCACGACATGCAAACGCTGCACGTCGCGGAAAGCCTCGTATTTAATTTGTTTTTGGAATTTCCGCAACGCAGGCACAGGCACGTCGCAGAAAGTTGACAATTTAAATTCATAAAATAAACTTTCTGCTATACTGAGAAGCTTCCATGTCGCAGAAAGTTTGTACGAAAATCAAACATTTCTACTTTTTGCGACGTTGTGCCATTCACGTTGCGGAATTTGAATAATCAGTAATGTGGCGTTGCAGAAAGGGAAACGTAATAAATATGTTTTCTCACATTTCACGACGTGGTACGGTAGATGTTGCAGATTCTATAGGTAATTCGCGACGTGGCATTGTGGATTAGTCAAATTCCACGACGTGTAAGGCACAACGTCGCAGAAAGTGGAGACGTTTGATTTCCATGCAAACTTTCTGTGACGTGCGTCTGACAGACGTCACAGATTGTGGAACATAAAATAAATTCATTGTCCCACTTTCTGTGACGATATGTCGCGGATACCCACATTCTACGACGTTTTCGAAGATGTCGCAAAAAGTCCTGCCTATTTCAATCCAATTTCCATTTGGAAAACTCATGGTAGAAGAAAAAAATTGGAAATTTGAGCGAGAGGGAGAAATCTATCGAGAGAGAAAGGGAGAAAGTCGTTGCCACCCCTCCGTTGTTGCCGTTGACGTTGTTATTCGTCGTCTTGAGGTCGTTTTTCTTTGTATTTTTTTTACTATTATGTGTGTTGTGTGTATGTATATGTAAGGTTATTTTGATGTAAATATTGAAATTATATGTATATGTGTTTATGTGTATGAAATTATATGTATATGTGTTTATGTGTATGAAATTATATGTATATGTGGTTATGTGTATGTATATGTGTTTATGTGTATGAAATTATATGTATATGTGGTTATGTGTATGTATATATATACGTATTTTAGGTTATTATTATGTGTATGTTTATATATACATATTTTAGGTTATGGTTATGTGTATGTATATATATAGTATTTTAGGTTATGGTTATGTGTATATATATACGTATTTTAAGTTATGATTTTGTGTATGTATATCTATCTATCTATCTATCTATCTATATATATATATATATATGTATGTATGTGTTATGGTTATGTGTATGTATATATATATGTATGTGTTAAGTATAGGAATAAGTGTATATGTTTATGTAGGTGTTATGTGTATATTTAATTAATATGTATATGTATGTGTTAAGTATATGAATAAATGTATATGGTTATATAGGTGTTATGTGTATATTTAATTAATATGCATATGTATGTGTTGGTATAATTTTATTTGTGTATGTGTTATGTTTTTATATTTAATTAATACGTATATGTATGTGTTAGTATAATTTTATGTGTGTACGTGTTATGTGTATATTTAATATATATGTATATGTATGTATACTTTTTTTATTTAAATTACAAAATTAATAAAAATCTGAATACATTATATTGAACAATAGTTTAGGGTTTAGTAAATATGAATTTATGTTGGAATTTATGTCCTAAAACTCGTAGGTTGTAGGCATATTCTATTCAATAAAGTCGTTATTGATACTATAATCTTAAAGCCAATAAATTAAGGACTCGAGGCTA
>JBBPDI010000023.1:16167172-16191986 GCA_037974545.1 Cucumis variabilis
AAACTCATACTGTGTGTGTGAACACTTGATATATTGCAGTGACCCTAAACCTAACGTCTGCATGTGTGTGTGACTGTACATCATTTGCATTTCTACTCTAACTTTGAATGCTACATATAAAATGTACATCAGACAGCCCAAACAAACAATGATTTATATATAATACACTGAAAAGCAACTCGACTTTGGTACTTACTTGACTTCGGAGAGGGTGAATACGCCACTGAAATAGGAAGTTGGACACGAAATGGGCGTGGACAGGAAATGGACCGAGGTAGAAGTCGAAACAGAGGTTGAAGTCGAAGTGAGGTGAAATGTATCGAAGTGAAGAAGACGATGTCGAAGTTGAAGTTGAAGTCGAGGCGAAGAAGACGAATTCGAAGTGAAGAAGACGAAGTGGTTTAGGAGGGAAGGAATTGTTGTTTTTGTTGAAGAGAAAAGAAAAGGCATGGGGGTATTTTGGATATTTCACTATCAATTTGTCCTAAATCTCAATTTTTTCAAAATCTATCCTATTTTTCATTTTCTATCCAATTTTTAGACTATTTTTGGCAATTTCCCATTTTTCTTCTTCCTCAAGACCTAACCGTCCGCCTTCCCCCTTCTCTTGTCCGTCCAACGAAATATCGACCAGTCGCCGTGAGTTCTGTCGTTGTCCCCTATCAAAACTAAGACCCATCCATCGTCGTCCGTGCGTAGCTCGTCGTCCAGATCTGACCACTTGTTTTTCAGTCGCATTCGGCCTTCATCACACAACGTAGCCACCGTTTGCTCTATCCTCGAACCGTCCCATGCTGTCGCGGCTTTCCACTGCAATTCGGCTCAGTTCCAGTTGCGAATCGCCGCCGTGACTCTGCCCAATCACGCTGTCTTCCGCCGAGCGACTCCATCTCCTAACCGTGAAATGCAAGTCGTTTTGCCTCGATCTCTTTTGCACGATCTTTGTCTTTAGGTTCGATCGCTGTCGTCTCGTTTTTTTTTTACTGTGAATGGTTAAAGTTTATTGATGGAAATTAAAGTTAGGTTGTAGTTGTTTCGAAATTAGTTCAAGTGTTATGGTTGGAATAATTAGTTAAGTTGTTAATGGATTCTTGAAGGTGTTGAAGGTAACATTGGGTCCTTTGAATTCACAACTAAAGGGTAGATTGTTGGAGTTCGGTTTGCCAATACCTTGGTAAGCTAGAATTTACATTGAGGAAATTAAGTGGGAGTATGTATTGTGAAATTAATTGAGTTTCGTATCCTTATGATTAGTTTCTTTCGTTGGATATAGTTTGTTCGAGAAGTTTGAATAACCTTGAGGTAAGAAACTTTCTACTGAACTCACTTATAAAGTAGGATATGTTGATTGTATGTTTATCTCTAAACTGAGGATGGATGTCAGATATGATATGTATATATTGAAGAAGACTTGAGATTGAATGTATGCTGTGTTTGACTAGAACTATATATATATATATACATATAGATGTTGAAATCCTATAAAGTAGGATATGTTGATTGTATGTTCTTCTCTAAACTGAGGATGGATGTCAAAGATGTTATATATATATTGAAGTAGACTTGAGATTGAATGTATGCGGTGTTTGACTGGAACTATATATATATATATATATATACCTATTGATGTTGAAATGACTGAAATTTGTAGATGTTGCTTATGTGAAGTGTGGTAGTGAACTTGTTTGCGGTTGTCTAAACTGGGTGTAAGTTATACCAAAGTATGACTGTGTGCTTGTGAACTGAGGGGATGTTATGTTTAATGGCTTGTTTGATTGATGTGTTGAATGGTTACTGACTGACTTGGGGTTTTGTGGAAATAAGTTGACAGTTAGGGTGATAAGTGAAGGGTTTAAGCGTTGGGGAAATTTGATTGTATTATGAATGACTAATAGGATGTTTAGAATGGATTGAGGGGAGGATTGTTAGTTTTTTTATTGGGTATTATGCCTTGCAGGTGTCCTACGGGATTACCACTTATTGTGCATCCTTCGGGAGCATTAGAGTGATATGTGTTTCTGCAGAACACTAGACTAATTTATGCGTTCCTCGGGGCGTTAGACTGATTATGTGTATCCTACGGGATCACAAGACTGTGACTATGTAGTGTACCCCAATAGAAAATTAACAGTTTATTTTTTCCCTAACGGGCCCAATAGTAGGTCTCTTACTGGGTATGTTTATACTCACTCTTCTATGTTTAAATTTTTTTCACGCAAAGGTAACAAGGGAGGCAGACCGACGAGCGGCAAGAAGGAGTCGTGATTGCCATAGGGGTGTCCTCAAACCTCTCTTGCTGATTGTTTGTGTTTTTCTTGTTTTCCTTAGTACATGAGACTGTTTAGGAGTTTTTGAGATTGAATTGGGTTCATGAACTATTGGTTTGTAAACTATACTTTTAAAACTTTGGTTATTTGAAACAGGACCCGAAATTAAGTTTTTCTTTAATTGTATGATTTTAAATGAATTTTAATATATTTTGTGTCAATCAAGGTGTCTTGTAAAAATTAATGACTTCGACTTATATAGAAAAGTTGGGTCGTTACACAACTAATCTCAATAGTTATTGTTGTAATTAACATATGGTTAATTCTCAAATAAAGAAATGTATTTGTCTATTAACATACAGTGATAGTCTGATAGATCTATCAGTATGATTGTTTTTTTATTTTACTAGTTATTATTTTATATATTTAAAGGAGTTTTTTTTTAATTTCGTAAAATTTTGTGAAATTTTATAACAAAGGTTTAAAATATCGATGTTCATTGATATATTGAAGTTTTAATTTTACAGAAATTTTGATTTCACTAAATATTTTTGAAAAATTATAAAATATTTTATTATTTTCAAATAAGTAAAAATATCAATTATTTATATTACAATTTAAATTGTTGAAACAAAACTTTAATGTTCTCCATCCAAAACTAACAATAATAATATTTTTGAACCCTTTTCGAAAGTTTAAGAACATTTTTTAAACTTTTGAAATTTTAGGAATATTTTTCTAGAAAAATTGCATCAAATGACAAAAACATTTAGAAAAAAATAACATATGGCACCTATTTTTTCATATTGCGAATATGGCAAATATGACAAGTAATTAGTAATATCAGACAGCTATTGGAGGATTATCATCAGGGTTATCGACTTTTAAATTTATTACATTTGCAATTTAGAAAATGTCAATTGCAAATGTAATGATATGGGCCTTATTATCATAATTTTTTTTGCTACTTTTGCAAGCGCTCCTATTTTTTACACTTTATCAAAGTTGAAGAACATTTTTTTATAATTTAGCCAATATATTATTTGAGCGTTGGACAGGGATAAAATGGTCAAATAAGATACTTGTGAAATATTTGCAAAAACACGAAAAGCAAAAGTTAGGACACTAGATGAAAACTATTTGCAAAAGTGTAGATTTTTTGTCCATTTTTTCTTTAAAAGACGCAACCATTAAAAAACTTGTGGTGGAAGAGGATTGTTTAGCATACAATGCTTAAATAAGTGTCGATTGAGTATCTAAAGGTTACAATTTTTCTCTTAATAAAAGGTATTTCTTGATGAGGTCTGAGGTTAATTAAACATAGGAACTTAATTATTTGATTTTGACTAACCTAGAGTTGGTTATCCACAGTGGAGGTGGTCATCACTATACCTGTTGGATCACAGAAACAAATAAGATTAAGAGAATAGAGAAGTATGTACAAGGGATAAGAGAAATACGGTTGAAATGGGTAACATTTCAGCCATTTTCATGAGAGATTATTAATGATTTGATGCTATTAGTTATTTATGGTCAAACATGCCATATATCAAATTGAACATGTAACCTAACATTCATTATTCGCCAATCGGGAAGAGAATCAAGCACCATAACATTGGCAAAAACACAAGGTTCAACAAGATGCTTCTGATTAGGGGTGATCATCAGTCAGACAGGTCGGTTTTTTAACCAAGGTTGAAAACCGATCTAATCAGTTTATACTAAAAGAAATCAACAACGATGTTCAGCGAGTCGATTTGGGTCGATTTTTCAAAACCTTTTAATTAAACCAACCACTAATTGTATTTTTAATAAAATTGACCATAGAATGTCGGTTTAGTAGATTTCAGTTGTTCGGGTGTCGATGCTCACCCCTACTTGTGGGGTAAGTCAGGACATAGTACTCGGTCCCTGTGCCCAATTAATTTGATATTGGCATTATTTGACCTTTAGGCCAAATTAATCCTATTCTTTTTGGTTTAATTGGACTTTATTCCAAATCTTAATATTTACTAAGACAGAAATAATTAATTTAATCCAATAGTCAAGGCAAAAACATATGGTACATCACCAGTTATTGTCTTAAATTTTAATTCGGTCGATTTTGAAACTAGCCCCCAAATTTGATCGTTTCTATTTTTGTTAATAATTTGAGAAAGGGCGTGAAAATTTATTAGTGATCCAAAAATTTTTTTTCAACAAAAACAAAAACAAAAAAAGGTTGATTAATGACTTGAGTATCATTTAAATGATTTATAGTTAATTTTACAATTGAAAATATGATAATAGGCTAAATTGTAAAAAATATCCCTCAACTTTGCATTTTGTGTCAAAAGTATCCCTAAACTTTCAAAAGTTTCAAAAATACCTTCAAATTTTTAAAATTTTCAAAAATACTCACAAACTTTCAAAAGAGTTCAAAACTACTCTTACTGTTTATTATTTATATAAATGGAAACTGTTAAAGTTTTGGTTAAAAAATCACTCTAAATTAAACTATTGAAAAATTTCAAAAATACTCTTGAACTTAAAACTAGTTTAAAAAACTACTACACAATTAATATATGAACTGAAACCGTTAATATATTGTTGCAATAATAACTCTAAAATGAAAATATCTTTACTATTACTATAGTGATAAATTTATTTGAAGTTTTCTTAGTTTGAAAAGAATCAATTTTTTTTAAAAAAAAATTATATTGGCCTTTTTTTGTAATAGTTTGGTTTTCAAGTTTTCTTCTTTTTTTTTTAATTAAGAACATAAACATTACTTCTACCTCTAAATTTCTTCATTTGTTTTCTACTTTAGAAGTAAGTTTCAAATCCAGCCTTGTAGTACTTACACAAATATAGTGACTCTGGAATAGGTATATCACTTAATCGAACACCTAGGCTCCCTAAGTTTGAGACTCCATCTTGGTAACTTAGGGTTCCCTAAGTGGCGGATTTAGTGGAGATGGTCTTAGGCCCGCTTTAAGATAGAGACTCTTTCTCTGAAGAACTTGAGCTCCCTTTAAGTTTGACAAAATCCCCTTTATTTGAATGACTTAGGCTCCCTCCCTCTAAGCTTAGAGTATCCCTTTTTGATGGATTACAATGCATAGTAGTACGAAGAATGAAGTATGTTTCTGCTTGTTTCATTATGTGCATATACAGTTGTTTGTAGATATATCATGTTAAGGCTCTAATTGAGTGACTTATCAGGGGATTGAAACAAGTTCATGCGATAAAAGGTGAAGTTCCTATTCATGTGTTGCTAAACTTCTAATGATATCCATGTAATACAAGTTTTCCTCTCTATCGCCCAAGTGTAAGCAAAAAGAGTTTTTCTGATGAGTCCAGGGTTCAACACAGGGAATTAATGTTCCTAATGTTCTTATCATGCGACTAACTCATGTAGTATAATTTATATGGTATATATATATGAACAATATAATTTATCCTAATTATCTACACTACCTTTGGTGGTGCAAGACGAACATGACAATAAAGTGAAATGGAGAAAGAAATCCTATTGTAGGCATGGTAAGAAGGAATGTGTAATTAACATATTCATAAGACATACTTGGTAATAATTTATAAATCATGCTTAGATAAATTACAATAGGATACTTAAACCTACACTTTTGAACTTTATACTTAAGCTCCTACTTTGCAAATAATTTACCAAATTAGTAAAGAAATATCAGTAAGAATTCTCAAACATACTTAGAAACATTTAGCTTTAAACTCATGTTTATAAATATACATTGAAAATTCTTTTGTCACTCACTGATGGTAGCTAAATCCTTAGCTCGTAAAATTTGTCCATGTCATTTAAGCCTAAACTATACCCTTAACCTTAGAAAATATCTAATCTCTAATTTTAAAAAATGGCAAAAACATCAAAACAGCTAAAAAAAATGCCATTTTGGCACGGTTGGCGAGCAAGGCATGGGCGGTAAAGTGGTTGTAGGTAAGGCTCTGGGAAGCAAGAGGTTGTAGGTAAGGCTCTGGGAAGCCTTGCTGCATGCTAACCTCATGTTTGGCTTGCCGCGTGCCCCATGGTCTTGCATGTTGCATGCATCCTCGTGCATAAGACATGTTGCATAGTCTATCACATAGCCTAGTCGTGCGGTGGACCTATCACTTGCACGCTTCAAACCCAAACTAACCTCTTTCACTTATCTTGTACTCCCAGCTCGCCTCATCCTCCCTATCACTTAGCCAACCTTCAAGTTTGTCTAGGAACTCTATTTTCGTCTAGAACCTAAATCCAGTTTTGAATGTCAGTAACTTAAAATTTGTAACTCCAATCAGAAAACTTCCTTCTACAACATTGTTTATAATTACTGTAAGTATCTCACCTCCAAATTTCAGCTTAAGATTCCAAGTATTGTGCTTTTTAGCTCTCAAGAACTCAATACTGCTTAACTTTACCCAAAAGATGACCTTCAAAACTTTTCTTTGATGCTTGAAGATCCTCCTTGCCCCTTTTTTGTTTGGAAGTCTAACCTCTTAAACTATACGCTTATGGGGAGCATTTACAATTGGAATCACCCAAAACAGATGAGTGAATTGAGAAAACTTCCTCTTCAAAGTTTTCTTAAATACTGGCTCTTGCACGATAGTCAGAAGACGCCTTCTGTTTGCTATTTTTTAAACTCTTGCATGCCAGACACTTAGATTCTACCTCAAATAGCACTACTACAATGTCTAAACTTCATTTGGTTGCATGGTATCCAAACTTTCTTGCAAGGTCCTTACCTAAATTGTAGCACCTAACCCTTATTAACAAATATGCCACACTGCCAACTCTTCAATGCATGGCATGTCCCTTGACTTCATGCTTCATGTTGCACACCTTCTCGTGTGGTGCTTGCTCACATGCCTTCCTTGGCCGCTTGGTGATTCTTGTCTAGCACACCCTTCTTGCCTAGCCAAGATGGCTAACCTAAATGCTTAGCATGCTTTGTTCTAATTAGAAGTTATTTTTACAACTTGGCCGCCTAGCATTGGCTCACAACACCCAGCTAAAACACTTGAGCCTATTTCCACGTTCCTAAGTTTACTTTAGTCACCTATCACCAACACTTAATAAAAAAAAAAAAAAAAAAAAAACCCTTCTTTAAGGCTACCTTGGCTACAATGACACATAAATCATGACATTTGGGTAACAACCATCGTTTACTAAAATTTCTTTATATACTTTCTAATAACTCAACACAATTTCAACTTCAATTCCTCCACTAAAGCTCTTGAAATACTTAAGGGTTCTTAGGTCTAGGGTTTACACTAGATATATTGGACCTTTTTCATAGTGGAAAGAGTTAGGCTAATGCTTGTGATGTTAATGCATGGGTTTACACAATTGATATATGTGGGTTGAATTCATCATTTTAAGGATCCTATCGCAAACTTCTCTTCACATAATCAATTGGTTCATTGGTGTGTCATTGAGGTTCTATATATGCGATTGCGCTACGCGGCAAGCATAGTCACCGCATGCAAGATGCTTAATATGGCTCTAGGTCAGGATCGTGCAATAAAACGCACATGCTCTTTCCTCGCTTAACTACTATACCTCCATTGAGTACAAGTTTCCTAACACTTGTCCAAGTGTAAGCAGAGTGATAGGTTTCATGGATAAGCCAGGGTCGAACACATGAAATTTCTATCAAGCTTAGCTATAAAGTCTACTTCTCATTCAGGCTATACAATATCTATATAGTACAATGTAAATCTTTATGTGTATATTAAAACTGTTATTGACACTAGAGATTCTGTAGAAGGTGACATGGGATAGTGTGGTTGTGGACAATGAACTAACTTGTGTTAAAGAAATTTAAAGGAAAGTCTCTGCATTGTGGGTGATTAAATCAAGCGGTGGCCCTTGATGCGATCGAGATTACATAACCATCTTCTAATTAAGGCGAGCAACCTCTCGGTGTCTAATTCCACAAGCTCGCCTCTCGGAATACAAGTGATAAAGATGAATTATGCGATAGCTATCTAGGTTTCCTTATTTATAAGAATCACATTGGCTCTCTATTTAAGGTGAACAACCTCTCAGAGCCTCAACACCACTTTTTTTTTCCATTCAACACACAAATGATGGAGGATAAATGCTAGAACATCGTCAAGCCCCTTTCTATGCATGCTTAATAGGTTCTTCGCTACTTATTCTCTCGAGTAGTTGGCGAACAACACTTGATTCCTTCTCTCAAATAGAATTAGAGGGTGGGAGGAAGTTTATGTTAAGCATGGTCAACCATATAAGTACATATTTCTTATCAAGCAATTATCACACACTTAAACTAATTATAACACAGAAATAAGATGAATAGTAAAGAGATGAAAGATTGATAATGAAAAAAGTACAATATATTGATTGATGTAAGCCTCTCAACTGTAAGAATATATAAAAGTCAAACATTACAATGAAAGTACAAAAATGGAAAGCAAATAGGGGACTCGAGCAGCAAAATGCATAGAAATGTATTCTTTGGCTCTTTTACAAGTTAGGGGGATGAAAGGTGAGATTCTTTCTCTAATCTTTCTCTAATCTCTCACTTATAAGGTTGACTTTAGAAGAAGTGGAAAAACATTTACACAATAGAAGAAGTGGAAAAACATCTACACAAGGTGGAAAGGCTATTTCTTTCCACCGGCTCTCATGGAGCTCTCTAAGGTTTAGTCCATTCAGACCTTACCACTTTTACATGGTAGGGATGGAGGCTTTCTGTAGACTACTTTAGGCGAGAAACTTTTATTCCTCTGCACATGTCAGCGTCGAATGCAACCTTGTCAAGTCACATCAACTCCAATTACCATTCTTGTCTTTTAGTGAATCCCATCGCATGATGATGTGGCATCTCGCCTAGTAAAGTTAATCGCCAGACAATCTTCTCATCGCATAAGCTTTTGCACACATTCCTTCTATGATTCACTATATTTCTTCTTTTCTTCATTATCTTGCGAGAAAAACACTAAAAGCATGGTAAAATAGGCATGGAGACTTATGTAAGCTATATTCTCTTAACTTTATGAATTTGCAATGAAATTTTTGCATTTTGACACTTTTATTCCTTTGACTCCATTGTTCTACCTAAAAAGCTATAATAACTTTTATTTCTACAAGTTATCAAGTTATCAGCTAATAGCCTACAAACTTGAGTTGCCAACAAAACTTGCCAAGATACACGATGTGTTTCATGTGTCTATGTTAAAGAAGTACATGTCGGATCCTTTGCATGTGTAGCAAGAGTAACTAGTGGAGTTGATGGAGGATCTCTGAGTTACGGAGACATCAATTCAAATCCTCGATAGGAGAGAGCAAGTGTTGAGGAACAATATGATTCCACTCATGAAAATTCTTTGGAGATATTATGAAGTGAAAAAGGAAACTTGGGAGACAAAGGAGCAAATAAGAAGCAGATACCCTAATTTGATCCAGTTGGGCTTTCTAAATTTCAAGGACAAAATTTTCTTAAAGATGAGGTAAATTGTAAACCCTAAACCTAGCTTTCTTAAGAATTTCTAAGTTAGAAGGAGAGCCAAAGCTTAGTTAGAGGTTATTATGTTGCTTTCCTTGTTAAAGGAAAAGTAAAGTGGAAGGAATTAGTCTGAGTGTTGAGGTTTAAAAGGTTGGTAGAAAAATGAAGGAAGGAAAGGGTTTTATGTTGAAAATTGGCTAAGTGTTGACAAGTTACGTGTTTTGTCATGTCCTATGGATTTTGGACTTGGCTAGGTAGCCAAAAGAATGTCTTGAGAACCTCGAAGGCATGATTTAGGCGTCAAGACAGAGCATTGTGCGTGTTTCGTGTGAGGAGAACCTCTAAAAGCATGTGCTAGGTGGCCAAAGTGGCTAGGCGTTGAGAACCTCTTTGTGCTAAGGATTGGGTAGTATGGCAAGCTAAAGGAAGTGCTAGGCGAGTTGAGCTGTGCGAACAAGGTAAGAGAGGTTATTTGAGTGATAAGAGTGTCAAAGGCATGTGGCAAGGCCTGTGAAATGCTATATGAGGTGATCAGTTGATGTGCAAGGCATATTAGAGAACTTTTATATAGCATTCAAAAGAGGTTGGTGGAGTGGAAAACAAGTGTCCACATCATACAAGACTTCAAAATTCGACAAGTAGATTGTGGCATGGTTGGTCATGTAGAGAGACCTATAAATAGGTCATTTTCAAGCAAAAAGAGCTCTCAAACCACTTATGCGTTTTCTCTAAATTTTGTCTCAAAAGTTCATTAAAGGAGCGTAGTAAGCGACCTGTGGCTGCAGGACAAGGGGGACGCAAGGAAATGTTAGTTTATAAAGGATTCTGTGGGCTTTTGGAAGACTAAAGAACTCACTTTAAATTTGAAGCTGAAATTTTGAGGTAAGCTAGATAAGACAATTCTAAGCAAGGTTGAAGAAGGGACTTTTCCATTTTGATGGCTAGATTAAAAGTTATAAGTTCTGGAAGTTGAGTGAAGTTTTCTAGAATTTGATAGTTTCTAGGAAAGTTTGAAGGGTGGCGAAAGCATCAAGATGTGAGGCTTGGGTGTGCGAGTGTTTTGAAGGTAAGGAGGTTTTTCTGGGCCTTGTTAACACACACGTAACAAAGCTAGTGCATATATAGGTAGCATGGGGTGCGTGCCTAAGCCATGCGGTAGGCCATGTACACAAAGGGCGTCCAGATGTGCGCACAGAAAAGGGATTGCAGCGTCGTGTCACGCATCTATGGGCGCAAGGAAAACACGCAGCTAGACACCTAAAGGTTTGTGCGTGCACCCTGTCGCCCATGCCCAGCAGTCAGTTGTGCCATGACACCATTTTTTTAGGTTGTTTTGGTGTTTTTGAGATTTTTTAGTTAAGTTTTGATATTTTATGATTTTAGATGATTAAATTCTCTAATTTCAAGTCAGAAAAAGATAAAAAGAGTTTTAGGCGAAGGGAATTAACTACAGTCTATGAGTGACAAAAATTAGCTTGAAGAGTATTTCTAAACAAGATTTATTAGGAAATATTTATAGCATGTTGGAGTTAAGTATTTGAATCTTACATATAATTTAGAAAGCTATTTTCAAGCATGAGTTTAGTAAGAGTTTGATAAACATGTATTTATTGATGAGTTTTCTTAGGACATATACTAAATGAATAATTTCAAAGCATGTGGTTGAAGTTTAGAAAATGTTAAGAAGTTTAAAGTACTGTATTGTTGAATTTTGTTAAATTAAACTATGCTTTGATATAAAAGAAACAAAATTACTCTTTAAGTTTTTTATTTCCAAAGCATAGATTGAGTTTAGAAACGTTTGAAAAGTTAAATCATATTACTGAGTTTAATGATGAGATCTATTTTAAGTAAACATGATTATGCTAGAGGATTTGAGTTAAGAATGTTATAGCAAAGCTTGTTTTACAAAGTATAGAGATTTGTTTATGATAGAATTATTTAAACATGTTGAGTTTGAGTATATGTTTGAAAGCTTATCATTTATAAAGGATGTTTTATTCTATACCCAAGACATATTTATTATATAACCCTATAGGGGAGGATATTATGCCTAGAGAATTATATTGAGACGACGATCTTAGAGGATGGACTAACAGCACTGATGTTAATCTGCTATGAGGACTGAGTTTTAGGGTTATAGTATTGATTTAGCTCTACCATTTTCGAGTATTAGTTCATGATATAGGGAGGAAAAGGAAGATTTTCTGAAATGATTAAAAGATTTTACTAAAACTGGGAAATAAAGGATATGTTAAAGCACTGATGCTTTCTAGCTCACTATTTCAAATATTTTTATTTTCCAGGTAAAGGATCGAGGTCCCAGAGCTGAACTTTTCGCTGCTAGTTCGTTGTCCAGTTTGTCAAAGCAGGTTCGTGTACTCATTGTTCTTAGCAGACATGTGCGTCTGTATGTTTGTTAAGTTAGGCCAAGTCCTAGATGTTCTTGTCAATAGAGGTTCAGTTACTTAGTATTTGAACAAGTTTTATGTTGTGTTATTCTAAAAAGTTTCCCGAGTACTAATTTATGGTTAAAGTTGGTCAGTTTGTGTCGTAAGCGAGTGTGCTATTTTTCTATTCTTTTTCAGTGAGTTTTATAGTTTTAAAATGAAAATATACAGTAGAATAAATATTTTGCAAGAGCATCATCGGGCATTTACTTCGCAAGCTTACAAACCTTTGTAGCTTCCCAACTCCCAAAGCCTCTTCCTAGAAAGAAAAATCCCTAAAAATTTCACACATCCATTTTGCCAAATTAGCAAAAACTCCAACAAAACCGAACAAGGCTAAACTTATGAAAATAAAAAATAAAAACTACAAACAGCATACTCTCCTCATTTTAGAAACTGATCTAAGATAAATTGTGCTAGAAGATTGAGAGGCTATTGATTTAGGGTAAAAACAAGTGTAATGAACCATAAAAAGAAATATAGAGCAAAATATTATCATTCCAAACAAAAGCTCCTTCCATAATTCGATAAAACTACATAAATAAGAAAATAAAAGAGGAAAAGGAAGAGAAATAGTATGCTCGTGTTGAAGCTGTCACCGACCTATTGATCATGTTGAAGCTGTCGTCGACCTACTCATGTTGAAGTTTTCGACAGCGTTCACATGTTGAGCGGTGGTTCTTATGGAGTGGTTCATGGAGGGGAGATGAAAAGAAAAAGGGAAAGTGAGAGTGAGATAGTTTTTCTTGGTAAAGGGAGATGTAAAGAATGAATTACGTGGATGGAGATAGAGAAAAGGGATAGTAAGAGAAATGAAAGAAAATGTTTTTAATATATTAAAATATGTTAAACTTTTAGGTAAACGATGACATTTTGTCATGGTTTAGTGATGCTTAAAAAGTGTTAAAAAAAAAACAATAATTTGAAAATAATTAATATTTTTAATCCCATAAACTTAATATTTTAAGTAGCATATAAATTTTAGAGAAAACAAATAAATTCACGTACCTATTTAAGTTGTAAGGGCTGCTTTATCACTTTTAACTAAGAATTCTGTTTAAAGAAAAACATTGAAATCAAATAAATAGTATAATCATAAATATTGTAATGATAGATGCCCTTAGATGCTTATGCTTTGTATTCAATGGTCATGTGTCATACTGCTATTACCTCAAGCGTTATCCATGATTTACAGTTTTCTTCTTGGGTTTATGCTTTGAAGCTTTAACAACATGAGCCTTGGATTCAACTTTTAGTAGACTTTATTTTCTTTTATGTTATCTTCTTATGTGTGAAGCTTCATCACAAGATTATCCATGAATAACTCTTTTCACTTGTTTTTTTAGATAACATTTAAAGTCTTTCCAGAAAGAACGACAACTTCTTAATCACAAACAACTTGAAATGGCTCACTGATGTTTCCATCAGACATTATACAAAGAGTCCTCAAGATTACCACTAAGTACATAATTACAAGACAAGAAGTCTGAGTGCATCCATGTTTGCTTCGCAGCTTCCTTTTCAGAAGTTACAACTTTTTAATTAGACAATATTCCTTCAAAACAAGATTTAGTGTGATGAAATAGAAGTGAAGGGATAAGAGCTCTTATGCAACAGAAGCACAAGCAAACACAGAGAATAAAAAATAATTTTAATTGGGATTTGGAAATCTACCCATTGACAAAGTACATAAAGAATTCAATTGACAATTGTAGTCTAAGCATGCTTATAGAAATTGAAATTATAAAAAATGAAACTTACTTTCAAGATCTATCAGCCAACTTATTGGGAGCCACAAATTGTATTCTTCAAAATTACAGAACACCACAAAAAAAAAAAAAAGAAACAACCCCATGTCTCTGAACAATTTTGAGATTTGGTTTGTGAGAACCCAAAACTTGAATTGGAAAAGTTAGAGAATGGTTATAGTGAAGAAATTACATTACTCTTCTTATTTTAATTTTTTTTGAGTTGAAAATTGTCAAAAATAGAACATTTGAGAAAATATTTACACTTCATAGAAAAATTAAATGTAATGAATTTTGTATTTTAGTGGTTTTGTTTTTTAGAGTGTAAATAATTTGTCAATTTTTTTTTAAAAAAATAAACCTCTTTTTTTTAGGTATTGTATCACTTTCTTGTATTTTTTGCACATTAAAAAAAGAAGATGATGATGAACGATTGAGATGACGAGAGAAAAAGAAATTGTGTGGGATTAAACCCATGTTCTCCAAAAATAACTTCCATGTGAGAGAGTTATTTTTAGTTTAACTTAATCAAATATATAATTTAATTTAATTTGATTAATTAAATTATTAATAATTGATTGTTTTAATTTAAATCATATTTAAATGGATATCTCTCACACGACTTTTAGTTTCAATTTAGTCGACAATTTGACCATACAAATTAAAGGATAATCCTTCCCGAATAGAAGTTCATAATACACTAAGGATTAGGACTAAATTGCTTAGTTCATTCTATTAAAATAAAAATCTAACTAGTCAACGGAGTTAAATCTAATGGTTACTATTTTGCGGTCTAGTTTTATACAAACTCATTATCCATGCCCTTGTTACTTGCATGAACAACTTAGATCATTGTGTTTGTATCAAATACAAATTGAATCGTATTTATAATATATACTACCAGCATAATTAAGGGGCGCTTGCAAATATATCAAAAAAAAATTATGATCATATACATGTAGTTCTCACGAGATTTCTGAAAAAATGTATTTTGTGGAATTGAACTTTGTATATTGATTTGTATAGTGAATACAGTCTCTAGTATTTACTCATTTGATGTTTTCTCTCTAATACAAGTTAAAACTTAGAAGTTCTTGATCTTCAGTCTTCAGGATGTTGTAGTTGCAAGTCCAATTTGAGCTTTCATCTTCTGAAATCCAATGAAAGTTTGATCTTACAAGTCTTCAATCTTTTAGAAAATGATGATCTCGAGGTTGATAAAAACTTGCATGTCTTGAGAGCTTTTAGAAGTTTGAGTCTTCGATTCTTCAAAGCTTCAGTTCTTCAGAGCTTCAATTCTTCCTTCAACCAAAGATATTCTCAAATGAATGGCAAAGGTCTCTATTTATAGAGAAATTTCATGGACTTTAAGTGGGTTACGCCAATTTGCTTGGTGGACTTGGGCTTGGACAAATGGGCTTCAATTTGGGCTCATTTGACTGCTGGACTTGGGCTTGGGCCCATTATTCTTTTTTACCTAATTTTTAATATCTATGGCGTGAATTGAGTATGGTATGATAAAACTTAATTATCCAAACTCAATCAATTTATAATTATCACAATGTTTGTTGTGATGACGTGGTGGAATTTAATTGACCAAAATTTCTTGTCCAATACATGTTACTACATTTTCTAAATTGCAAAAGTAGCAAATTTAGAAGCGGATAACCCTCTGATAGCCGTTTGATATTATTAATTACTTGTCGTATTTATCGTATTTGCAATATGTAAAAAAAAAAAGATGCTATGAGCTGTTTTTTTTCTAAATTTTGTTGTCATGTAATACGATTTTCCCAATAATTAAGGTACCCAACTTTATCCTTATACTATAGACTCTTTAAGCTATATTTTGAACATTAATTTATGTATGTCTTCACCAGTTCAAGACTCATATGCTTGTTTAGGATGTTAGTTTATTGAGATTTAGGTCATTAAGACAAAACTAACAAAATAACCAATAACACTTATTGAAATTACAACGACAATAACACTTTATTAATGAACTACATTTTCTTAAACAATTTGATTGTTATTTGATTGCTATCTGATTATCATCTGATCACCTTCTACGTTTTTTTTTTCAATTTTAATTAGCCATTGTGAGATAGTCATTTGATTACCATCTATTATTTTTATTTTCAATTTTAGTAATTGATTAGTCTTTTAAGACAATCATTTGATTACCTTCTATTGTTTTTATTTTCAATTTTAGTTAGCCTTATGAGATAGTCATTTGATTACCTTGTATTGTTTTTATTTTCAATTTTAGTTAGTCTTCTAAGATAGCCATTTGATTACTTTCTAATTGTCATCTAATTATCGTCTAGTATTTTTACTTTCAATTTTAGTTAGCTTTTTGAGATAGTCCTTTGATTACCTTCTGATTGTCTTTTTGAGATAGTTATTTGATTACTTTCTTTTTTTCTTTTTTTATCATAGTAATTTTTTTATATTGTGTTGATTGTCTTATGATTTTCATCTAATTAGTTTATATCTTTTAGCATGTCTAATTGTTTTTTGCTATTGATTGTTATCTGATTTCATTTATTCTTATGTGATTGTTATCTAATTGTTATGTGATCCATATCTAATTATTGGCTAATTAATACTTTATATTAATTGTATTTGATTGCCATAATATTTGTCTAATTACTTTATAATATTATTAATTCACATTGTTATATAAGTATGCTAGTTTACTGATACATGAAAGCTAAGTATATCAAAGCACTAAAGTTATAACAAAATCAACATAAAAACTAAAACAAAATCAATATAACAAAACATATTTGAATTTCAATAATCTTAAAACAATAAGATGGTAATTAAATAATAATCTCATGACAACCAAATGGTAATAGAAAAAAAATCTTATAACAAATAACAAACTAGTAAATATGGGTTTGTTCAACTGATTTTATCCCAACATCCTACTTAATTTTCACTAGTAAATATGGGTTTGTTCAACTGATTTTATCCCATCATCCTACTTAATTTTCAGTAACACAATTAAGCCAACGAACGGGAAGGGGAAAAAAATCAAATCTTAAAGGGCTTGTAGAAGGGTTAAATGGGAGTAATGGTATCACATAGAAGAAGTTTGACAAGTATATAATTAGTGCTTGCTTGTGATTTCTCTTTGCAATGGAGGAAATCTATACATGCCATTCAACAAACATCTCTTTTACTCAAAATTGTTTAATATATCATTTAACAATCACTTACTCAATAAATTTTAGATTGCAAATCAGATAGCAATCACGTGACATTCAAAAAGAAATTGACCTTGAATGTTTTCATCGTTGATTTGTATCCACTTTTCTTCGTGAACAATTTGTGGCTTCCATTACAATCCTCACATATAATGAATCTAAATCCACCACAGACCTCACAAACGTTAGAATCCGCCATCGACAACCTTGTTGGATCAACTTCTTTAGCTTACCAATAGCTTCAGTTCAAATCTTGACAGTGATACGACGATTGATTTCATCACTGGCGGTGGATGAAAACAAAGGCGACGATGGCGGTGAGTGCTGATAATGGCTCTACTACGTCTTCCTTGTTCTTCATCTTCCTCGTTCCTTTTCTTTCTCACGCCTCTCTCTCATGTCCGTAAAATCCATTTTATCAGCTTGAGTTTGGTAAGTAATTGACTGAAGCCATTCACTAGATGGTAGGACATTAGGAAGAGAATGAAAATGAAGATTTTAGAAAGAGAAACAAAGAGAGACAGTTTAGGGTGAAGGGGTGTGTGTGAGGAGGAATTATATAAAAAGGTAAAATGGGAATACAAAAACGAAGTTTGATTTATTTATTTTTTTCACTATTTCTACCACATTAAAAAAAAAGCTATGTTCTTAATTTCCATAAATATTATGTATTTTAATTTGAGAAATGGTTAAAAATACTATTTTTAAAATAGAACATACAAAATATTTACTCCATAGAAAAATTAATTGTAATAAATTTTATCTTTTAATGGTTTTGTTCGCAGTTTGTCAATTTTTTTATTTCTAAAAGTATCTTTTTAATTTTAAAATAAGTCATTTAGAACAAAATTAAGTGTTTGACAATTATTTAATAGTTTTCTTTAAACACTTTTAAAATATATTTTAAAAATTTTCTTCAAAAACATTTTTTTTATCTAAACAATTCAGATGGTCTATAAATCATACTAAAAAACCAATTAAAACTTTACTAAAATCGAAGTTTAATATAAAATAAATTTTTATTAAAAAAGATTGGCATATTCTTTATGAAATCCGAATTTGATATGAAGCAAAAATATAAAAATATTCATACAATACTTTAGCTTGAAAATCTCAATTTAGTATTGAGTAAACAAATCTAAACCTATGCGAATTAAAGGTTGAAAACAAAATAATTCAAATCTATCCTTTAATGACATCAAATGACTCAAAAATATTTTTAACTATCAATCCTACACTATTAAATATCAGATTTTACAAACTTTTTGAAATTAAACGATTATTTCTCTCTTAATGGTATCAGAGCCTTAGTTGCTCATTTTACTTCTCTCCCTTCTTTTTCTCTCTATGGAGTAGTCTTCCTCCTGAATCCGGAGGAGGAATGATGGTGTTCTAAGATCTCTTTGTGGTAACTATTTTCTCTTGTGATTTCTAATTTAATTTAAAGAATAATAAGATTGGGTATCTCTCCTCGACTTAGTTTATTCAGTGGTTTGAAAAATGAAACTTAAAAGAATGTGTTCTAGAAATCTTGATAAAGGAGTGGTGAACCTTCAAGATATGAACAAATTCTTTTAATATTCAAGATATAACCATGAGGATATTCAAGTTTAGAGTTGATTGATCGATCGAAGATCTTATTATTATTTAGGCATAAATCTGTTTTCATAAAAGAAAATATCATCACAAAGAATCAAAGTTCATCATCAATAATCCGATGGATTCTCTCTCTTTCTCCCTCTTATGCTCTCCAAACTTCTCACAAAGCTCTCCCCTCACTCTTCCACAATCATTGACACAACCTCTTCTTCTTCTTCCCAATCCTCAAGATCAAATGATGATCTCTCAAAAGCTATTGCTAATCATAACTCAGCTGAAGCCCATTTGGCTCAAGTTGAGAATAAACTCAAAAATTGGTCTATCCCAAAAATAGGTCCAGGTCAGGTATACAAAATTAATACCTTCAATTTTTCTCAGCAAGATGTAATAGTCATTACTGAAGAAAACATAGCAATGAAAGACGAATTCACTGCTATCAAACTTCTGCCAGGAGAAACTCTCTTTAGAGCTAGAGACAAATTCAAATACCTCCACATCGGACGTGTTCAAGTAGCCTTAAAACCTCTCTTTAGAGAAGGATTGGATGTTCCTGTCTACCTTGCTCTAAGAGACAAGAGGCATCTCCGTTTCACTCCCTCTCTTCTAGGGATTGTTCAGTTAAATTTGGAACAAGGACCAGTCTACTTCAACTGCAAGCCTGTCCTTACCATTTCTCTTCAAGACAAAAACATCATGGACGCCATAAGTTTAGATGTTCATTCTCAAGGCCTTCAACTGAAAGAAGGATCACTCCCTTTTACAGTCTCATATCGCATCTATTTCAAGTTGATGCACACAAATCTATCTCTGGGAATCTCTCCACAAGGATATACCATGTTAATGGAAGTCAATATTGGAAAATCTTCTATGACTATTCCGAGAAATCTCAATTGGGATGATTTAACCAAGAATCCCATCTGAAGATTGCAAGGAGAAACTGCTCCTATCAATAGAAGCAGTACTGAAGCATCAATCACAGAATTCCTTGACGGAAATGTCAAAGTACAATTCAGTACAGGCAGCTCTTATCGAAGAATAAGTGAGATAATGAGCAGTCGTCCTAGTACGTCTTCAACCAGAGTAGAAAGCTCCTACAGAGATATCCTCAGAAGATCTGAATCAATCAGAGCATCGGTGGATTTCTCTCAATCGATCCCCAATGTTCATTATGATAAAGATGGATCTCTTTCTCCTACCCAATCCGACATGGAAAGAAAATCGGAACCAGTCTACAATTAAATTAATGTTATCTCTGACGACAAAAAACTACAAAAAACATTACAGCAAATATATCGATATGTGCATTGCTGATCCAGCAGAAACGAGAAAACCTTTTCTCACGTTTCCAGAACTTGTTGCAGGACTTAAGAAAAATGAAAAAGCTCGCAGTGAAGCTTTCATCAAAGCATGGAGCGAATAGCACGAAAGGCATATCGCCATGATCAAAGAACCAGTGCTTTGGACCACCACAAGTGGAAAAGAAATAACTTCTAATTATCCGCCTGAAGAAGAAGCCTATTTCTCTCATCCTGCAATACCAGCAGTCAAAATGGTCTCATCCCATTATAAGACCATCAACGAAGATAAAGTCCAAAAGGCTGGAGTTCGAGAAATTAAGAACATCTAACATCAACTCAATTTTACAAACAAGGTTCTTTCTACAGCTTTTCCACAATGTCCAAAGCTGTAGAAAGAATTGAGAATTCAGGTCTTCCAATGAAGAATAAATACCGTGACATTCCTCAAATTGATCCTAACCGACTGATCTTTCAGCCTAACAGCTTTAATATCGAAAAGCTCAAAGAAGACACTTCGGATTATTTAGCTGAAATCAACAGACGTCTCGCTGCTATTGATCTAAAACGGTCAACAGCATCAGTAGAAAGTCAAAAGGTCTCAACAAGTACAGTTGAAAATTCAAAAGGAATCAATATGATCAAAAAAGATTCCTCACAAGCATCTACTTCGAAAATTCTTCAAGTAGCTCAATGGGTGGATATGAAGAACCACTATTCTCAACCATCACCCCCTGATCTGGAATGGAACAATCTTCATCACGAGAAGCATACCTACGATGGTACTTCTCTAGTCACTTGGAATATTGATGGATATTCTGAAGCTCAAATGATGAACACGTTTCAAGAAATGATTATGACAGCATCAGCCTATAGCGCCAGAAAAACAGTCTTAGAAACGGCCCAGATCCTCATTCTAGGTTTCACTGGAAACTTAAGGAGCCGGTGGCACAATCAACTGACAGAACAAGATAGATACCGAATCTTGACTGCTACAAAAATAGTTGTCAAAATTGAAAATGTTCCTGCACCCATACAAATTGAAGAGCCGGATGCAGTCAACCAACTAGTCTACACAATGACGAAACGCTTCATTGGTAGTACTCAAATTCATTTCAACCTTGCAACAGAATCCCTCCTTGGATTAAAATGTCACAAGATGAGTCGATACAAATGGTATAAAGACACCTTCATGGCGTGTCTATATACCTTAACAACCTGTGGAGCCAACATCTGAAAGCAGAAATTTGTCGAAGGACTTCCATATTACATTTCTAAAAAATTCTATCAAACAGTGACAACTAATTCAGTCACAAAGCAAATCGACTGGGCTAAATTAACCTACGGTGATATTTCAGCTACTGTTCAAGCATTATGCATAAATCTCTGCACAGAGAATAAGCATACGACAAAGATGATCAAAGATTCTAAATACAGAAAGGAATTGGGCACTTCTGCAAACAATACGGTCTTAGCCAAGGACCGAATGAGGAAAAGAAGAAAAAGAAGAAATTTTCCTCCAAACGACACTATAGCCAAAACAAAGCTAAAAATCAAGAGCCTCCACGAAGAAAAAAGAGGCATTACTACAAGGGTAAAGGCATGAGGCATTAATCTTCAAAGACCAATACGGTCTGTTTCAAATGTAATCAAATGGCCACTATGCCAACCGTTGCCTTCTAAAGGATAGAATCAACGCCCTGGCAATAGATGAGGAGACAAATCAGTCTCTCTTATACGCCATCGGGGATAAAGAAGAAACCTCTTCTCAAACCAAATCTTCGTCAGAAGAAGATTGCATCAATATTCTCAATGAAGAAGGATCCTCTTCAGAAGAAGAATTCTATTCTCAAAGTGATTCTGATGACAAAGGAACGATACCCTGCACAGGCAGATGTGCTGGTAAATACTCAGGACACATCAATGTCATTACAAAAGATCAAGAGACCCTTTTTGATCTCATTGAACAAATTTCTGATGAGTAAGCAAAGTGGAGTTGCCTTCAGAAGCTCAGGCAGAGTCTTGAGGAGCAAAGCCCGCAAAAGACGATTTAAAGTCCAGTCATGTATTCGTTTCAAGACATCTTGAATCGAATCAGAGGCGATTTAAAGAAGCCTATTCAAATTGAAGATCTTCATCATGAGGTGAAAGTCATCAAAGGAGAAGTTGCAGAAAATAAGTAACGTCTCATGTTTCTTGAACATTCCCTCACGACACTTCAAGAAAGACAAAATCCAAAAGACGTTCCTGGAACTTCATCGACTATTTCCAAAAAGGTCTTCACGGGAAAAGCCTTGGTAATTAAAGAACCAGATTCGGGAAGTATCAATTACATCAGCAAAGTCAAAAACCATAAATGGATGTCAAAGATTGTCTTTAAAATAAAAGACTTCCAATTAGAAGCTCTCGCACTCATCGACTCAGAAGCCGATCAAAACGTTATACAAGAAGAACTTGTCCCTTCTAAGTATTTTGAGAAGACAAAAGAATCTTTAACTGGAGCCAGTGGAAATCCTCTCCACATCCAGTATAAGTTATCAAAAGTCCACATTTGTAAAGGAGATGTGTGCTTAGTCAACACATTCATTCTGGTAAAAAACCTCAATGAAGGAATCATTTTAGGAACACCATTCCTAACTCAGTTATATCCTTTCTATGTCTCTGACAAGGATATAACCTCAAAGAAATTCAACAAAGAGATTACTTTCGAGTTCACTCATCCAGTAACTCTTAAGTACATTTCAACGATTGAGGAAGAAGACCATTGAGGAAGAAGTTCGCCAATTCATCAATCGTATCGCCAAGAAGGAAAATCGAGTTCCTTCAAGACGAAATCAAAACATGCAAAGTGGCCTCCGAAATTAATAGGCCATCAGTCCAATTGAAGATCAAGAACTTCCAAAAGCAGTTAGAAAAGGAAGTTTGTTCAAATCTCCCAAATGCCTTCTGGGAGAGAAAGAAACATATGGTAACACTGTCATATGAAAATGGATTCAAAGAGGCCCAAATACCTACAAATGCCAGACTCATTCAAATGAACAAGGATATAGTCAAAGTCTGTACGGACGAAATTTCAGATCTTCTCAAAAAGGGGCTTATCAGTCCATCCAAAAGCCCATGGTCATGTGCGGCCTTTTATGTCAATAACTAGGTCGAAAAGGAGCGTTGTGTCCCAAGACTTGTTATCAATTACAAGCCCCTCAACAAAGTCCTCACATGGATTAGGTATCCAATTCCTAATCGCCAAGACTTACTTAAGAGAATTACTCTAGCAAAAGTCTTCTCAAAATTCTACATGAAATCTAGATTTTGGCAAATTCAGATACATCCTAATGACCACTACAAGACGGCCTTCAATGTTCCATTTGGACAGTATCAATGGAATGTCATGCCATTCGGACTGAAGAATGCTCCATCCGAATTCCAGAAAATCGTGAATGATATATTCAACCAATATCAAGATTTTACTATTGTCTACATAGACGATGTCTTGGTATTCTTAAATACAATTGATCAACACTTCAAGCATCTACGGGTGTTTCTAAACGTGATCAAGTCCAACGGTCTTGTGGTTTCCCAACCAAAGATCAAATTATTCCAAACGAAGATCAGATTTCTTGGTTATGAAATCAATCAAGGAATAATCAAACCAATCCAACGGTCTCTGGAATTTATGGACAAATTTCCAGACGTACTACAAGATAAAAATCAGCTACAGAGATTTCTTGGGTGCATCAACTATATCAGCGATTTAATCCGGAATCTTCGCTCAATTTGTCTGCCATTACATGACAGATTGAAAAAGAATCTAAGGTCGTGGACAGACGAGAATACGCGAGCTGTCCAATCTATAAAAAATTTGGCCAAAAGCATCCCATGCTTATCCTTGGTGGATGAACAAGCCAAATTAATTATTGATACTAATGCCTCTGAGATCGGTTACGATGACATCCTCAAACACAATCTTAACGGCAAGATTTCAATTGTCCGTTATCATTCGGGAGTATGGAATAGTACACAGAAAAACTATTCTACCGTAAAAAAAAGAAGTGCTGGCAATAGTACTTTCCGTCCAAAAGTTCCAACGAGATCTTATCAACAAAGATTTCCTCATCTGAACTGACTCAAAGGCGAGAAAGTTTATCTTTGAAAAGGATGTGAAGAATCTCGTCTTAAAGCAAATCTTTGCAAGGTGGCAGACAATCTTATCCTGCTTCGACTTCAAGATCGAGCCTATAAAAGACAGCGAGAATTCATTGGCTGATTACCTCTCAAGAGAACATCTCTTGAAGACCTCTCCCTCAGCTTTGAACTCTCTTCAAAATGGAATCGCCTCCCAATCAACAAAGGCCAAGAACCCTGCGGACTTCGCTGCAATCAAATAGTCCACAGAGACCATTTCAATCAGTAGCATCCTCCTCAATAGCTACTTCTTCTTCTCCAAGGGGAAACCATCCCTCTACTCAATCATCTGCACCTTCTCCCATAAGTGCAGGTCAATATGCCATGGACTTGCAATTTTCAGTAAGCAACCAGGTGACGTCAAGGTTCTGCCCCTAGGGCCTTGACTATTCAAGCAGACCCTTCTGGTCTTCCTTATCCTTTAACTACACTGTTATGCCCTTCGGGTGTTTCCAGTCCAAATAAAAGACCTGCTACTCCAACAGCCTTTTCCTCAAGATCTCCGATTTCGAGGAATCCTTCCTCGTTTTCTCAAATAGTCAGGCCAAAAGTCTTTCAGCCTAGACCCCCAATTCAAGGTTATTTC
>JBBPDI010000023.1:16192086-16225695 GCA_037974545.1 Cucumis variabilis
TGGATTTAAGAATGTTTAGAACATGTTGTTGTTTTCTTATAAACTTTACTTTGGAAATGTTTGTTATTTAAAACAGGACCCGAACTTAGATTTGTTTTCTTTAAAAGTAAGATTCCAAGTGAATTTAATATTTTGTGTGAATCAAGGTTTTTCGTTGAATTTAATGACTTCGACTTGGTTAAAATAGTTGGGTCGTTACAGTAAGGCTGTCAGGGCGCGACAGCCTTACACCCATAGGAGCGACACAAAGTCGTTTCTTCAGAGACAGGTAGAGCTCACTGAGATGCATGGTCTTCCTGTAGATCATGTCAAGTTGTTCAAAGAAACGCACACCAGTAGTAGTAGCGAGTTTATTTCACCTACTTCAAAGAACGCTTTCGTAAGTTTTAGAAAAAATTAAATTTGATTTATAATACTTTTATTTATTCTATGTTTTAAAGTCTGATAAGATCTCAAACTTACATAAGGTTCTGTTTTGTGCAGAATCAGATGGTGGATCTACAGTTTCAGTCCGTCCCAGAGGGTTCAGAACCACTAACTGAGGACGAGATATGCAAGACTGTTTGGGTAGATGACCGAGCTACTCAAAAGGTCTTGGATGGGGCCCGAAACCCAAGTATAGGACCACCGCTTCATCTTCTTCCTCCAGTATGTATGACTATCAGGCACACAAAGCAGAGGTTAGTGAACTCAGAGCGAGCCTTGACAATGCTAATCGAATGCTCGAAGAACAACGTCTGAGGGAAGAGGAGTGAAATCGCCAATTGGCGAACCATGCACGACAAATGGAAGAGAAGAAGAAGATGCTTGAGGAGATGAGTCAGACACAGAGAGGCCCGTGATCGTGCATGCATGGGTACGTACTTTTCAATAATATTTAATTTGTTTAACTTTTCATATTCTATTTTAACAATACTTTCTTATTATTTGTAGGTTTGGTATCCATTGCATTAGACTTTAGGTTTTTCAGTATTAGATTTTAGGTTTCTTTCTTTTTCTTAATGTAGTTTTCAATTATGTAATTAATTTTTTGTATCTCGAACATATTAATTCATGTATCGTTTGATTTTATTAATGAATGTTATTTTCATTTCAATCACGTTACTTATTTTATTTAATTGGAAACCAATGAATAACAAAATTCAATTAAATTAAAATTAATAAAAAAATTAATAATGGAAAAAAATTAAATTTAAAAGGGGGGGCTTTTGCAATGCAGACAATCCGAGCATCGTAGAAGGTTTTCGCGATGCCAGCGTTGCGGATATGTTTTGTGATGTGTGCGTCGGGGAACCTTTTAGTGACGTACACGTCACAGAAAGGTTCTCCGATGCACACGTCGCGGTTGCCTTCCGCAGCGCCAACGTCACAGATTCCGTCCGTGATGCACGACACCGTGCGTGGGAGAATATTTCTGCGACATGGTACATAATGGAATCGTGGAAAGTTTCCACGATGAGCTTTCCGTGACGTGGATGCCAATGTGCCCTCCGACGCTATAACTTATTGCGATGTGGAATGCATATATGGCAACGTGAGACGGCGTGGGGGAAAGTTGACTTTCTTGTAGTGCTTTTTGTTTTTAGTATATAAGTGGGATTGAGACTCGATTCACCGAAGATGATCGAAATAATGATAGCATTCCAGAGGATGAGGTGATTAGTGAGTACGAAGTGTTCGTTCAAAAGGTATGACCATTGGAAGCATCCCGTTTTTGAAGCATATCACAAGAAGAGAAATGACTCTTTCATTGGTACATCCTTAACAATGTTGATGAAATAGTAGAGTACCGCAAGTACGCATCTCTACACTAATCAATTTAAGTCTTTGTTATTGTCGCCACCTAAACTCAAAATTATGTACTTCAAGAAACACCTACTGTTGATACGTTACCAGGGTGAAACCGTTTCTGAAACTTTTAAAAGACATGAATGACATTTTCTGAATGGTTCCAAAGCTCAAGACAACTTCATAAATGATGAGGATAATGATGACGAATGATTATCATCATCACATCAAAGCGGGTCAAGTGAAAATGAATAAAAATGTCTTCTTAAAAGTATACACATTAGTCATATATTTTTCTACACATTTAGTTTATGGTACTCATATTTCGTTTAACATCTATTGGTTTTTATGTTTACAGGAATTATGTCTAGCTTTTCGGTCGGTAATCATGAAGCAAACATTTTTCTCAATTTGAAGGCATTAGATAACAGGATAGGGTTGTCCTCAATGGGTGAAACTTCAGGTTAATCTTGTTACACTTAGATATTTATAGTCATGTTTACTGCCAATCTAATAGGCTATTTTTTTTTGTAGTCATTTCAACCCTCTCGAACTCCTATTTCGAGGAGGCAACAACACTGCAGGAACATTGAGTTGAAGAGATACGTTCAGCAGAATGGGAGGATTCCCATTTCAATCCCTCCAAAAGGGGATAGACCTGTCTCCTCACACGCCCCTTGTTTCAGCAACACGATTGGTGTGTTGACGCAAGAAATGTTTCCAATTTAGGCGCTAAAATGGATAGATGTACTCCGAGAGTGCATTAAGGTCGTCAAGGGCGGCCAAGGGGTAAGTTTGTAATTTTTTTAACATATATATATGTTGAACCTACATATGTAGAAGAGTAATCTCAAATCTATTTCTTTTGTAGCAATTTTTCTTGCTGGATTTTCAAGGTCGTCAAGGGCGGCCAAGGGGTAAGTTTGTAAATTTTTTTAACATATATATATGTTGAACCTACATATGTAGAAGACTGATCTCAAATCTATTTTTTTGTTGCAATTTTTCTTGTTGGATTTTCAAGATCTAGCAATTAATCGGTTTATTGAGCATCAAATACTTAGCGTGTGGAAGGAATTCAGGGGAAAAAAACACCTACACTTCAAGAAGTACAATGACCTTGAAGAAGCACATGCAAACACATCGCCTAGATTGATCAATCGGGTGCCAGATTGGCAATTTCTTTGTGATCATTACTAGCCCATTTGGTAACGTTCTCGTTCCTTGTTTCGTGTTTTTGTTTTCATTTTTTAAGAAACGGAGGGTTTTGTAACTTTTTCTATTTCTCGTTCTAAAAAAATGTAGAAACGTTTCTAATTTTATAAGGAATTATTGGGAAAAAAAGTAGTTTCTCCCGTTCCTGTTTCTCAATTATTTCTATTGGATTTTTTTTCTTTTTCTCAATTATTTCTATTGATTTTCTTTTTCTTTTTCTCAATTTTTTTATTGATTTTATTTTCCTTTTTCTCATTTATTTTTATTGGTTTCCTTTTCCTTTTTCTCAATTCTTTTTATTGATTTCCTTTTCCATTTTCTCAATTCTTTTTATTGGTTTCCTTTTCCGTTTTTTCAATTCTTTTTCTATTTCATTTTCTTTTTTCATTTTTCTCTCGTGATTTTTTTTCTTCCTCTTATTTTCATCTTCTTCCCCAAATAACCATTCTCCACGTGATTTTCTTTTTCTTCCTCTTACTGGATCTAGGTTTCCTCTTTCTCTTTACGTGAATTGTGTTTTCGCTATGGGTTTTCTCTGAATTTGTGGATTTTAGCCAGATTTGTGTTTTAGCCGTGAGTTTTTGTCTTCCTCTTTGACATGGGTTTCGATCCTCCTCTTCATTATGAGTTTTCATCTTCCTTTCACCAGCTCTGTCATTCAGATCCCAATCTTCATCTCGTTCTCCATAAGATTACAAGAAGACCTTACCTAAGTTTGATAATTTTATTTTTTTTATGTTTAGTGGAGGACATATATTTTTGTTTGATGTTTAATTAAATTAAATGTGAATAAAATAAAAAAAAATAAATCTAAGAGAAAATCAAGAAACAAGAAACAGTTATTAAACAAATTTTCTATTTCTGTTTTTTTTTAAGAAATAAGAAACAGAAACAGTTATCAAACACATTTCTATTTTTTATTCTAAAAAAAAGGAACAGGACACCGAGAACAGGTTACAAGGAATAAGAAACAGGGAACGAGAACTTTACCAAATGGGCCCTACATGACTCGATAGTTTCAAGTGATTTATATCGTCTACCTTAAAATCAATAAATCGTAATTCGTTTAATTTTTGTTTGGATATAACATTTTATACTTTGTCTGATTGTAGGAGCAATCATGTTCTTATAAGGCTGCTAGACTGACACATCCTTACAATCACATAAGTGGTTCCAAGTTGTTCCTTCAGCAACAAGTTGAGTTCATTGCAGAACGCGATTGTCCAGTGAACTGTGTCGAGTTGTTTCGAGAGACGCATGCCAGTTGAACTGGTGAGTTCATTTCACCGGCAGTAGAAGACGAACATGTAAGTTCACTAAAACTTTTATATTACTTTCTATTTAAATTCTGATGATCTCTCCTAACCTCCGCTTGTATTATTGTGCAAAATCAAATGTTGAAACTTAAGTTCTAGTCCGTCCCAGAGGGTTTTCAATTCCACTCTCTAGGGACGAGATATATGCAAGATTGCTTTGGGTAGACGATCGAACTATTCAAAAGGTCTTGGTTGGGGCCTCACACCCAAGTGCAGAAAGAGTTTTGCTTCCTCTTCTTCCTCCTCTTACGACCTCCGGGCACACATTGCGAAGGTTAGCCAACTTAAGGATAACCTTAAAAACGTTAACTACATGATTGAAGAACAAAGACTAAGAGAGGAGGAGCAGAATCGACAAATAGTAGACAGTGATAGAAAAATGGATGAAACAGTTCGAAGATTGGAAGAAAACTATGCATGGCAAATGGAAGAGATGAGGAAGATGATTGAGGATATGAGTCGAAAAAATAGAGGGCCATGAACACTTGGGGTACGTACTTTCAACATTTAATTTGTTTGATTTCACGTGTGTCTATAATATTCTAACTGTACATTTGTGTCATTTGTAGGTTTTGAATTTTTTATATGGCGTTCACGACTAGTGGATATCTAGAAGATAGGTTTAGTTTTTTTTTTTTTTTTACTTTAATATAATTGTTTTTAAACATTTTGAAAATATTATTTGTATGTTTTGAACATATATATTGTATTTGATTTATGATAAATTGAAATTTTTTAAAGTTTATAACTTATTGCACATTATGTTTCTTGCCAAATGGGAAACCGAGAACGATATTCAATAATAATAACAAAATAATAAAATAAATAATTTTAAAAAAATAAAAATTAAGTTTTTCCGACACATGGGTGAATCGATATAGGTCTCCTTTCTCGACGTCATAGCCATGCATTGGGGAAGCACTTTTCCCGATGGGACGTTGATATTAGCTATTCCGATGTTCAACAGTCACGTCGGTTTTAGCTATTTACTGACGTCCTCCTCGTGTTAGTAATCCCTGCATCAGCGATAAAGATTTGTATGTCAACGTGGCCAATTTACAACATCGGCCAATGTTTTGTCAATGCAGTTTCCTCGGCATTGATGTCAACATCACATATTGTGTCCGTAATAGTTTAGTCGACGTCATCTACATCCTTCGCCGACGCTTTTGTGCATCGGCCATTCGCTTGTTTCTTGTAGTGTAATCTTCAAATTCACATCCAAGATTTACAAATGTTGTAGGCTTAATTGACCTAACAACATTTACGTGAATGTTCGTGTACTGAAAATAGAAATTGTTAGTGTCATTCTTACTAGCTAAATATATTTTAAGCTCTCTATAGCCTTTATTCTTGAGTTGTTCCTTGATTGTCTCATACGTTATCACAGGAGGATCCTGCATCGCAGTTATCTCAAAGGTTGTAGATTATGTAATTTTTTTTCTTTCCATATATTTACGATATTCTAATGTTTGGCTCGACATGAATTATTTCATTTTTTATGTCATTTTGATTTTCTTTGAATATTATTTCCATGCTTTTATCATGCTATTTAAACTCAAAGAAGTCTATGTGCTAGGGTTGTCGCATATATTTTGAGTTGTTATTCATCGTTGTGATAAGAAGAGTTTGTAATATTCAAAGCAATTGTTCATCCATGTATCGTGGTTTTTCGAAGACCACTGTGAAACCAATCAATTGTTTGGTTTTTTAGGGAAACCTAAAGGCCAGCTAGGGTTTTAAAAGAAATTGGTAACTCGACAAATCCAAATTACCAAACCCAAAAGGTAAGGGTTGGGTTGCAAAAATTTTTTATTTTTGAGTTGAGTTAAGTTATAGAATTTAGTAATCCAGTCAAACCGATTTTATTATTAGATAATAACAATATAATCGCTATAGAATATTATAATAAATACACATAATTATAAGCTAACTCTGCCCCTTTGTGGAAGAATACTCCATGAACAAAATTCGTAAATTTTCACCTTAATTAAATTTGATTTGACGTCTACATAATTTAAACACCATAGCTGTGATATTTTGGTGCCTTTTCTTTTCATCAAACTGTCGGCGTGGGAAACAATAAGATCCCAACATTGCAATTTTGGGAGTGGAAGCCAGATGTATCATTTACATTTCAACCTTTAAAAAAAGAAAAGTTTATTTTTTTTATAGAAAAATATATATGAAAGTGATATGTCGAATTGTAAGTTAAATCTTCCAACTTTAATGTTTAGGTATATTCGAGACACATTTGATCTAGAATGGTTAAAATCACTTCTGTGATTTTAGAAAATTATATCTTCAAATATGTATTTTTTTATAATAATTTCAAAAATCAATTCTAATATATCAAAATTGCATCTAAAAGTTAAATAAAATATTAAATTAAATTTGAATAATTAAATAAATTTCAAAATCAGGATATGTTATGTTTCTAATTAAACTTTCAACTTTTTTTTGTTTGTTTCTAGTATCCATTCAACGAATATAATTTTTTTTTAAAATAATTCATTTAAAATATAATTCTTCTATTAAATATAAACTTGAATTTTAGGGTGAAATCCTAATATCTCAAATTTGTACTATATGTAAAAATTTTCAAAACATATATCAAAATCTAAGGATAAAATTTCCAATTTGATAAGAAAGGAGACCAAAACTAGATATACAATCCACAAAGGTTGCAAATTAAACTACACGGTTGAAGTGGCATAAGGTTATGAAAATATCAATATAAAAGACATTTTTAGTTGCAAAATTCAAAAGAAAAATCTAGTGTGTTTGAATTAAATTTTCAAATGTTTAGTTTAAAAAATAAGTTATTTTAAAAAAAAAGTATTTAAAAATTACCTAAAATAAATTTTTAAGTATATATTTTTTTTAATTTAGAAAAAAAGAATTTAAACAAAAGTAAATTTTTTTGAAAATTATTTTTTTCCTGAGATTATGCTTAATTAGTGTCACCATCGTGTAAGTGTTTATTGTGCAAGAATAATATGATCAAACTTGACACTCATTATTTAGCATTGTAGTCGAATTGGCTAATCCCTTGTCCAACAAAAGTTTAGTATGATTATAGTTTACAAAATTTAGCATCTTTTCTGCCTTATAATTGAAATTGTATACACAAAATTTAATATCATGTTTAACTATTCTTTTTATATATTTAAAAGTGAAAGTATCATGTTTTACCTATGAGATTAGTTACCATCATAATGATATAATTAACTTCAAATATCATCAACTATGTTATTTTTTAATGGTTGTCATTCAATTATCTCATATTATGAGGTTGGTTATACATATATATTTATTTTGTCTTTCTCTTTAACTGTGAGATTATTAGTTACAATCGCACCTACAACATTTAATTTGATAAATTATTCTTGTGATTTGTTTAATAGTTGTCCATCAACATCATAACTTGAGGGTGGTTATATATATTTAATGTGATTCTTTTCATTGCTATTTATTGAGCTCAAAACTGGCCTAAAGATTTTTATCCTCTCTTCTCATCTTCATGGCACATTCTTCAAACACCAGAACATCAATGGCAACACCGACAACAACAATGATAGCGGTAGCCATTATTGTCGTAGTTTTGACTATAAGTGCAAGCCATTGCAAGGCTGCTTCTCTAAATCCTAACTTGGGCAATGAGACTGCCATGGCAGCTACATCATCGACACGGTGCAACAATCTCGACAAGAAATGCCTCATTGGAGTTGAAGATGACGACATTGAAAATTCAGCGTTTCCAAGCTTATATACAAAACTGGTTGCACATATTGTGACTGGCAATAGGTATAAGGTACCATGTAATCGAAAGGGAAGATACGTTTGTCTCATCGGCATTACACCCGGCCCGAAAGACAAATGTAGTAACCCATATAAGCGCGATTGTTGATTAGAAGGTGGACACAAAAATGTCGACATGTGGTTTTCACACTTTTATTTGTATTTGTATTTTTTATTTTTAAAATTTGGAGTGAAGTCTATATGTTATTTACTAGCCTACAGTACTTAATGTCGCTTGTATTTATCTCATCACTGTGCTTTGGCTAAGCTTATAGCTTCTTCTTTCACCTTCACACATGGAAACTCACTCTTTATTTTGTACTGCAAATTATATTATATATATCTTTTTTTATTTGAGACCATATCTGTAAAGTAAATGATGGTGAAATTTGGGTTGAAGGGAAACATTATATTATAAATGTAAAAGGAAAAAAAATACTCGTTTTTCCGTACAAAATACGAATTTTTAAATTTAGGTATTTTATAACATTTTTATTTATTTATTAATTGTTACAATTATACAACAAGAAAAATTGCATAGGGCAACATTTTAAGAATATGATATAGTAATTATAGCACATTATTTTATAATTTTGCAATGACAAAATTTTCACTTCTCCAACTTAAATTTGTTATTATTCTTAAATTATCATTCAATAACTAATTTCTCTTCCTCTAATACCCTACTCATTATTTATTTATTCTAAGGCCCTAATTATTTGTTTATTTTTATACTAGAAAAATTATTTATTCTTTATGTTTTATTCTTAATTTTAGAATATCAATAGTACAATAATTGCAATATGAAATATAATGGTTGTTAATCGAAATAATTTAACTTTATTTTTGATTTTTTTTTTTACTTTCTTCTATGTGTATTTCGAGTTGAACCTGATTTCAAATGATTTTGTTTTATTTTTTACATTAATTTTGTTTTGGGTTTACTTTGTCTCGATTTTGTATATCAATGTTATGATATACTTATATTATATGTATTTGTTGATTAATATACTTACTAGATAATTTTTGTTTTCTTCAAATTTTATGCAATTCATTAGAGTATTATTAAGTATATGAATGGTGTGACTTAGTGTATCATTATCAAGTATATCAACAATATATTGTTAAAACATATCTGTAAAGTGAATCATTATTAAGTATATGAATCAAGTTTACAAATGGATATCAATAGTATATCAAGTGTATAAGTAGGACTTCAAGCATATGAAGTGCGTTTAATCAATCAATTGTTTAAGTGAAGAATACTAAATGTATCTACAGTGCATTAGGTGTATCAAACATATCAAATTTGTTGAGTGTTTCAATGAAACATAACAAGTTTATTAGCGGTGTATCAAACTTATAAGTAAAGTTTTTAAGTGCATCAAACTATCAAGGCCTAAGGGGTATCAAGTGTATCAAGAAGAATCAAATTTAACGAGGAGTATTATAATGTGTATCAAGATGTTTCAGATGTGTATCAAAAGGTATCGAGTGTATCAAAGAGTATCAGATGCATTAAGTGTACCAATCAAATGTCGGATGTATCAAGAAGTATTAGGTGTATCAAGGGGTATTATTAGGTGTATCAGACAAGTATAAGGTGTATCAAACGTATATTAGTAACGAGGGCATTTACGACATTTTACCTCTTGATGTGTGGGTTGGGCTTCGTTTTTGCCATTTTCGTAAATAATAAAGTGTGTGCTATGAACTTAATTATTATAACTTATTTTGCCATTTTTGCAAGTACCCATTTTATGAATGTCATTAAATTAATTTAATTATTTTTAAATAAAAAATATTTGATTAAAATTAGAAAGCGGAACCTAGCCCTTTTCTTATTTCCTTTTTGTGGCCCAGCCCTCTCACTTCGATCTCTTCTCTCGACTAGACACGAAACGATCCAGAGTCGTCAAACATCATTGTCGCGTCGATCCTATGAACCACTCAAGCGTCAGGCACCTATGTTTCGAGCGCATGCATGCATGTCGATCATTCCCCACCTAAGTGTCACTTGCCGATTTTTGTCAGTTTTCGTGGTCGCACTCTTGCTTGCGAATTGTGACTGTGACAAACTCCTTCTTACCCTTCTTCCCCTAAACCCAAACATTGAGTCTGTGCGACAACATTGTGTTGTGACAAAAGAAAAACAGATTTTGCACTTCTTTTAGTGATAGTTTGGTAATTTTTTAGTCTTTTGGCCTAAATACTTCATTGGGCTCCAAATTGGTCCCATTTTACCATGTTTTCTTCATAATACTTGATTCTATCTCTTTAATGCTTGAAACCTATAAAATAATCAAATAAACACAGAAAATATAAGAACCTTGAATTAAACAAAGCTAGATAACACATTTTTTATCGTATCAATGTAATTAAAAAATTTCATCTTTGGATTGAGCATTTTGGATTCGATTTGTAATATTAAACCCATTTTTTTCCATAATTTTCAACTCAACCCTATTTTTCATCGTTTTCATGCATCACGATTTCATTACATTTTTGCTGTTGATATCTCTCACGCATCTCAAATCAACAATTCTTTTTTGATTCCTAGTAATTAGATTACTTTCCACTTTCTGAAACAACTTCTAATATGTCTCCAATATTTGTCAATAGACAATTCTATCAACAAACAAAACCTTTGTCTATAACCAACTCTATTAACCACACATTTAGCAGTTATATAAACTCATACTTTATAATTTCATTCTAAATTCAAACCAAAAAACCTTTTATCATGAATTGAAGACAAACTTTTTGAATATGTATCAAAATATTATTGCTATAGAGTAATAATAATTACATATACCATTATAATAAACTACATACTATTGTAAATTTATAAAAAAAAATGTAATAAACTCTGTCCTGTAGGGATAGTAAAATTTGTAAATTTTCACCTAAGTTAAATTTGATTTGACATCTGCTTATTTTTTTGGTGCATTTTATTTTCATCAAACAGCTGTCCACCAAAAAAACCAATAAGATCCCAACAATTTCAACAATAATAGTAATGGCGGATCTAAAGAATTTTCTTTATTGGCAGAGTACTAGTAAATATATATATAATATATATATATAATATCTCTCATAACTATTATTACTTTTCTTCAAAAGAAATAATGACCCCAATCAATTTTAAAAAAAAATTATTTCTCAATTTAGATTTCAAATTAAATCTACAATAACATAACATGGTAATGAGAATAAATCAAGAAGATATTGACATATAACAAAAGTATCACTTAAAAAACCCAACAAAAATTAATAAAATATGTATAAACAAATGAACTAATAAAAAAATAAAAATGATTTGAAATATAAAAATCAAATGTATAAAAATAAAATAACAAACATAATAAGAAAAAAAAATTACAAAACTTACCTCATAAATTAGAAGATAAACTGAAGAAAAAGTCAGGAAGAAATTGAAGAAGAAATTTTAAATATTAAAATGAATGCATATAAATAGAATAACAAACTTACAAAGAAAAATAAATAAATAATTACCTCTGAAGATGTTGAAGAAGAAGCAAAAAAATATTGAGAAAAATGTTGAAATTTTATAAAAAAAAAAATAAATAAATGATGTTTTATAAAAAAAAAATAATAAAATGAACGATGTTGTATAGCTTTAATTTACGTGGAAAAAAGAAAAAAATGTAATAAAATGAATGAAGTTGAATAAGTTTAGGTGGGGAAGTTGAATAAGTTTAGGTGGGGAGGAGTAAAAATAAAAAAATAAAGTTTTATAAAAATAATAATAAAATGAATAAAGTTGAATAACTTTAATTTAAATGGAAAAGAGTGTAATAATTGGGATTTGAGCCCAAGTTAAAGGGGCTAACAAGTAGAATAACCACAAAGCTAACTACAAATATCAAAAAGTAAACAGTTTTTTTTTATATATATTGAGAATTAAACAGTATTTTTATATATATATTATATAAAGATGGATAATGTTGAGGGGTGCCCCTTAGGCCTATACTAAATCCACTGGTGGTGATAGACATGTGGATCATAATTTAAATTTTATCAAAAAAAAGTTTAATTTTTAATAAAAAAATACAATTTATTTCCTATAGTTTGAAAATGATGGTATACTTTTAAGTTTTTCGGATGTACTACTTTTGTCGTTGGAATAATTCGAAAATGGTTTAAAAAAATACTCTCATTTTATTAAAATAAATTTACATAAATATAACACAAGTGATAAATATTTATGATCCGTATAACAATTTAAGTAAAACTTATGAAGGTTGATTATTTTTTCATAAATTTCACATTCGCTCTTATTGTTTTTTATTATCGCGGGACAATTTTCCAGTTCTCTCTTCTTCTTCTTTCCGATGTATTCACTTTCTTTCAAAGTTATTCATGTGCTCTTTTTAAATATTTTTCCTCTTGAACATTCTTCCTCATCTTCGACAATATTTTTTCTCTTGAATATTCTCTTTTATTCTAAATATTTTTTTGTCTGGATTGTTTAGACAATTATAAAATTTCGTTAAGAATTCTATATTTTACTATGAAGATCATTTTTGTTTTTATTTGTGGTTCTAAATTTCATTTTCATTTCAAAGGTTTAGAAGGTTTAAGTATCACTATAAGAATTTTGTATTTCATTATGAAGTTTGTTAATTTGAAGTTTTTTACGATCATCTACATCGAAGTGAGAATTCTATATTTCATTATGAAGATCGTTTTTTGTTTGTGGTACAAATTCTATATTTGATTTTTTCAAATGTTTAGAAAATTTAAATATTGCGGTAAGAATCTGTGTTTCATTATGAAGATCGATAGTTTAAAGTTTTTCACGATCATTTACATTGTACTACACGATCATTTACCACTATCAAGACGATTGTTTACCAAATATCAACAAATCATTTACTATATTCAATACAATCGCCATGGTCAAACGATCTTGTACCTAAGCCAACACGATCGTTTACTTCATTCAATACGATCATTTACTATGGTCAACACGATTGTTTAATGCATTCTATTTCACTGTGCACGATCGTGTATTCTTGAATTGTGTTTATTATTATCGTTATATACATTTTATTCTTTTATTCAGTAATAGATGTATATCTATTTCTTTCTACACTATTAAATACTTAATTGTATTTTTTTTACATAATACAATGTCAATTCCTATCGTTGTTTTTTATGGAGATCAATGAAATGGATGCAATGCCTATGAGAATTACTTAGTTGCTGAAATTTCGGTAGATGTCAGATGTATCAAATGATATTAGGTGTATCAAACATGTATGAAGTGTATCAAACGTATATTAGTAACGAGTGCATTTGTGACATTTTATCTCTTAATGTGTGGGCTAAGCTTTGTTTTTGTCATTTTCGCAAATAATAGAGTGTGTGTGCTATGAACTTAATTATTATAACCTATTTGTTATATATATCTTTTTTTATTTGAGACAATATCTATAAAGTAAATAATGGTGAAATTTAAGCATGATTTTTTTTAAGAAGTATGAGTAGATCTATAGTTGGATATCTTGTTTAGACTTCATTCACCATCACAATTTTGGATTTCAGTGAGAAAATAGAATACTGAAATTTGGGTTGTTAGGTTAACATTAGGTTATAAATGAAAGAGAGAAAAAAATACTCGTCTTCCCGTACAAAAATGCTAATTTTTTAATTTAAGTATTTTATGGCATTTGTTTATTAATTATCACAATTTAAGACATTTTATAGGTGTCATTAAATCAATTTGATTATTATTTTTAAATAAAAAAACATGAGATTAAAATTAAAAACGAAACCTAGCCCTTTTCTTCTTTCCTTTTTTGGCCCAACCCCCTCACTTCCCTCTCTTCTCTCGATTACACACACAACGATCAAGAGTCGTCAAACATCATTGTCGCATCAATCCTGTCAACCACTCGAGCATTAGGCGCCTCTGTCGCAGGCACATGCATGCATGTCGATCATTCCTCGCTCGAGCGTTGCTTGCTGCTGTCAATTTTTATCAGTTTTCACCGTTGCACTCTTGCTTGTGAATTGTATTGTGACAAACTCCTTCTTACCCTAAACCCAAACATTGAATCTGCGCGATGGCATTGTGCAGTCACAAGAAAAACGAATTTGCACTCCTTTTAGTAGTAGTTTTGTAATTTTTGGGTTTTTTGACCTAAATACTTCATTGGGCTTTGAATTGGTCCATTTTACCACATTTTTTTTCATAATACTTGATTCTATTTCTTTAATGTTCAAAACCTATAAAATAGTCAAATAAACACATAAAATATAATTAAGAACAACCTTGAATTAAGCAAAACTAATAACACATTTTTAGTTCTATCAATGTAATTAAAAAAATTCATGTTTGGATCGAGTATTTTGGATTCTATTTGTAATATCAAACTCATTTTGTTTCCATAATTTTCAATTCAACTCTATGTGTTTTCACACATCACAGTTCCGTTTTTATTTTACTCTTGATATCTCTCACATATCTCAATTCTCCTTTGATTTCCAATAATTAGATTACTTTTCACTTTCTCAAACAACTTCTAATGTCTCCAATACTTGTCAACGGACAATTCTGTCGACAAAATATTTGTCAATAACCACCTCTGATTACCACATATTTAGCCGATATCTAAACTCATACTTTATAATTTCATTCTAAATTCAAACTAAAAAACCCTTTATCTTGAACATAAACTTTTTGAATCTATATTAAAATATTGTTGCTATTATATCACATAGAGTAATAAGAATTACATATACTATTATAATAAACTACCTACTATTCTAAATTTATTTTAAAAAAATGTAATAAACTCTGTTCGATAGGGATAATAAAATTTGAAAATTTTCACCTAAGTTAAATTTGATTTGACATCTGCAATCTAAACAGCAGCCGTGATATTTTTTGGTTCATTTTATTTTCATCAAACTGTCCACCAAAGGAAACAATAAGATCCCAACAATTTCGAGAGTGATAGCCATGTGCATCATTATTTAAATTTTAACCAAAAAGAGTTTATTTTTTAATAAAAACATATAATTTATTTCCTATAGTTTCAAAATGAAAGTATACTTTAAGTTTTTCCAGATTTAATACTTTTGTGTGGTTGGAATTATTCTAAAATAGTTTTAAAAAAACACTTTCTCATTTTATTAAAATAAATATAGGGTCATTTTAAAAAAATGTCAAATAAATTAAAATATTTACAAGCTATATCAAAATTTTAGATTTTATTACTGATAGTCTTCTATCACTATATCATATCAATGATTATCAGTGATAGAAATTGCTATAGGTTGTAAATATTTTGAAAAATCTACTATTTTTAAAAATTTCCCATAAATATACATAAATATAATAAAAGTGATAAATATTTATGATTCATATGACAATTTAAGAAAAGCTCGTGATTTATTATTTTTTTTATAAATCACATTTTCTCTTATTTGTTTTTATTATTGTGGGACAATTCTTCAATTCTTTCTCTTTTTCTTCTTTTCGACGTATTTACTTTCTTTTCGAGTTATTCATGTGTTCTTTTAGATATTTTTCCTCTGGAACATTCTTCCTCATCTTCGATAATATTTTTCCTCTTGAATATTCTCTCTTCTTCCTCATTTTCCTCATCTTCGAAAATATCAAGATTGTTTATATTTCTCTGTCAAGACTGTTGCAGTGAGTTTGTTTTTCGATAAGAATTCTAAATAATTTTTTTTGTCTAGATTGTTTAGACGATTATAAAATTTCGTTAAGAACTCTATATTTCATCATGAAGATTATTTTTGTTTTTATATGTGGTTCTAAATTTTGTTTTCATTTCAAATGTTTAGAAGATTTAAGTATTACTGTAAAAATTTTGTATTCAATTATGAGGATCGTCAGTTTGAAGTTTTTCACGATCATTTACATCAAATTGAGAATTCTATATTTCATGATGAAGATCGTTTTTTTATGGTACAAATTCTAAATTTCGTTTTCATTTCAAATGTTTAGAAAATTTAAATATTACTGTAAGAATTCTATGTTTCATTATGAAGATCGATATAGTTTGAAGTTTCTCACAATCATTTACATTGAACTACATGATCATTTACCACTATCAAGACAATTGTTTACATCAATACATCATTTACTATATTTACTATGATCACCATGGTCAAACAATCGTGTACTTAAGTCAACACGATTGTACTTCATTCAATATGATCGTTTACTATAGTCAAACTATTGTTTATCATGGTCAACACAATCGTTTAATGTATTTTATTTCACTTCACGATCGTCTATTCTTGCATTGTGTTTATTATTATCGTTTTATACATTTTATTATTTTATTTAGTGATAGATGTATATCTATGTCTATTATTTCATTCTATCACTATTAAATACTTAATTGTATTTTTTTTACCGAATACAATGTCTATTCCTATCGTTGTTTTTTATGGAGGTCAGTGAAATGGATGCAATGTCTATGAGAATTACTTACAGTTGCTAGAATTTTGGTAGATGTCTGAATCAACTTTAATTCTTTGATTGGCATAATATACAAAGAGATTCTATTGGATGGATGTTGGCTTTTTGGCCCTTAATCTCAAATTAATTAATTATTTAATGTTTTGATGATAACATATATGAATTTTTATTGACAATTTTGTTATTTTGTATAGTCCATAACGTAGAGCTCAAAATAATGATTCTGACGTTTCTTGAATCACCCAAATAAGAGTTTGAACGAAGAAAATATTGATGAATGAAGCCTTAACTAAAAAATACCTGAGATGGTGATGTGGCGGCCAAGTATTCAATTTGAACCAAATAGAGAAAGTCACTTGGAGAAATAGAGGAGTAATACATGTGGCTTTTGTTTTTGCTTTTTGTCTTTTCTTTTGGCTTTTAAAAAGAAAATGAATTTTATATTATTATTTATCTTTGTGTCTAACGGCTAGTTTTTTAAAAAAGATGGTTAACTTGTTTTATTTAAACAAATTATTTTGATAAAACATATTATTATAATATTATTTGTGTTATATCTAACGGCTAATTGAGTTTAAATCTCAACCATTCAATTTTCTTTTACTTACATCCAATAACCCAAAATGATTTTGGATTTATCTTTTCCCTCTTTTTAAATACTTCATTTTCTTCAAAATTTAACAACATTATTCAACTTTACAATCCTCAAAAAGTGCAAAAGCCAACATTGTTATTCTCTCTCAAACTTCCAATTTTATTCTTTTCATCTTGTCCTTAAGATGAGCAAAAAATTGTGTACTCGCTCTATTAGAGAGTTTTATTTTGTATGATTTAAAACTTCAACATATTGTAACGGTTGGATGCTAACCCATGGAAAGGATCGAATTTGCTCTTGAATTCAAAAAAGGAACAAGTAGCGGTTCGACTCTAATTCGTGAAAAGAGTCAAAAGAAGATTTTCAACCAAAATCTCAAGAGGTGCTTGGAAAAGTGAATGTAGGTCTAGTTTGACCGAACCACTATAAAATTACGGTGTTTTCTTCTCTAACTCTTTTCTAATTATTTTTGCATTTAATTTTAGTTACATATTCTTGTTGGATGAGTTTGATTGCATACTCTATTTCATATATTTTTGTCAATCTTGTTAGTTAACATATTTTAGAAATTTTCTTTATTTAATTTAAAAATTATCTAATTAATTTAATTTAGGCTTATTTGTTAAAAAGTTTAATTAAACCCTATTCACCCCTTTCTAGGGTTGCCATACCAATCCATCAATGAATTGGTAGAATTATTTGTTTTACTTGATTTTTGTAAAAGCAACGTCTCTTGAATTCAGATGTTTGCAAGAAGGGTGCCAAGGGTACGTTAGGGCATCTTGTTATAAGAAGAGCGAGTTGTGGATGCTACAAAAATACATTTTGAACCTTAACTGTTCACTGAATACTACCCAAAGTTGTCACATGCAACCTTCTTCAACAGTAATTGGCAGTTACTTGTTAGATGGTTTTAGATTCATGTCTACTGATCATTCCATTCCAGAAGCAAGTATCCATAAGGCTCGTACAAATCGAGTTAATATAAGTTATCAAAAAGCTTGGAGGGCAAAATAACACATAGTAAAGATATTGAAAGGTGATGTAGTTGAATTGTACACGTTGATTAATTCAAAGCTTCTTTGATAAATTGGTTTAATCTAACCCAAGTATGATTAGTTTCCTATATTAAATTTATATGCATTTGCACATAGATGAGGATAGATAAATATCACAACTTATCTAGATAGACAAATATTAGTATCTATCACAGTCTATCTGTTCTCTTTTGTTAGTGCTTATGCCTACACCATTGATGAATTTGAGTACCACATATGACATGTATGGAGTTAGTTTGTCCAAATATCAGAGGTTGTCTTAGTAATGTTGGTTTTGAGAAGTGGTCTCGGACATATTCACGAAGACAAAGGTACAGAACGATGGCATCAAATTGTGTAGAAAGTGTAAATTCAATGTTTAAAAATCTCAGACACTACTAGAAAAATGGGTTTTAATGACACTACTAATCAAGACATTGTGTCGTTGAAAATAAAAAAAAAGGGTTGGGTGAGGTAAATTGTGTCGTTGAAAATAAAAATACAGATTATTTCTTGACACAATTCTATTGACGTGATTTAATTTGTTTTGACACAATTTTTGCGTCGTTAATTAACGACAATTTTTTTGTGTCATTAAAAACATTTTCAAATAAAAAAATCTCAAATTACAATTTTTTTAAATTTCTCCTCCCTCACGCAATTAAAACTAAGTGGGCTACCGCGTCGTTGTGAAGAACCCTTGCCTTCCAATTTTCTGCCACTCGTCGTGGTGGATTCCACACTCTAGCCATTGTCGTCGTTGTCGCCACAACAAGCCTTCACCATCAAACCCACCAATCTAGCCACTATCGTCGAATAAATTTATTTAGAAATATGAATTTTAATGACACTTGAAATAAAAAAAAGGGTTGGAGGGAATAAAATGTGTCGTTAAAAATAAAAATGTAAAATTTTTCGTGACACATTTTCTTGACACAAATTGAGTTTTCTTGACACAATTTTCTCGTTGTTAATTTACAACATAAATTATGTGTCATTAAAAATTACCTAATAAAAAATCAATGTGTTCCTTCATTCGTAGGTTTTTTTATTTAAAAAATAATAATTTGACGCTTTTATCCGTCTTGTGAACTCCGACTGAAAAAAAATCATAATTCATCTCACGTCGTCGCTGTCTTTCTCTCTCGAAAATGCTTTTCGATGATGTTTCTCCCTTTTTCATAAACGCTTTTCACGACTTTTCCTCTCTCACAAGCTCTTCGCCTGCCGTTTGAAGGAGCTCACCAAAATTGCAGGTAGTTAAAGAATCCATAGACTATGAGATCGATCAAAGTTCATTTATGAGTTAGTATGATTAGATTATTAGTTTATCTTTTGGATTATTGTAAAACCTTTACCAAGAATGTAATTTACATTTTTTTGTTATCAATAAAAAAAATTTAAACATATATGGGTAAGTTGAATCATGTATTTAATTGATTTATATATCCATCATTTATATGTCAAAAAATATATGTTGTGACTTGAAAAATAACGACGCCAAACAAGTATCAACATATAAGGCTTTTATTAAACAGAAATAGTGTTGTAACAATCGTGAATTGGCCTAGTGGTAAAAAGTTAAAAAATTAACTAAGAGATCATGGGTTCGATCCATTGTGGCCACCAACCTAGGAATTAATTTCCTACGAGTTTTCTTGATACCTAGATGTGGTTAAGTCGAGCAGGTTGTCCTGTGAGATTAGTTGAGGTGCACGTAAAATAACACTAGTGTGTGAAATCACATTTTTTACAAGAATTGTGTGCAACAAAACATTTAAACACAACAATATATTCACTTCAATGTAAGGGTATTGATGACAATATACTGGTATCGAGTTATAGATAATGGTGACATATTTATTGCATCGAGGTAAGGGTATTAATGACACAATCTTGACGTCATCTAAGCATCTTTAATGACACATTTTTTAAAGTGTCGTTAAATAGCATTTCTTGACAGGGGCTTCAATGACGCAGAAACTGTGTCGTTGAAACACTTTATGACGTAAATTTTACATCGTTAAAACCTAAATTTCTAGTAGTGAGAGAACTACTTGTGGCTATCATGCTTAGTTTAATTAGAGATGTATTACCAAAGTGGTTTTATGAACGAAGTAAAGTTGTTTTTGTATTGAAGAGTCATTTGACTTCTTAGGATGAGAACGTGTTGCATTTAGAAAATCGAAAGTCAAGAAGTTTATTGGTAAAGAATTTTTTTTTAATATTTGTATCTCAAACAGGTGCAGATAGATTGTTACTATGATAGAAAAGATAGAAATCTATTCGTGCCTGTTTCAGATAGACACAGATAAATTGTTATCTGTGTCTATTTGATATATAAAGAAATTGAAATCTATTTGTGACTATCTCAGATAGCACTACTACAAATTAGGGCTTCAACGATACAATTATTGCATCATAAAAAGTTTCAACGACAAAATTTTTTGCGTTATTGAAGCCACTGTAAAAAAAAGAAATTCAACAGCACTTTGAAAAACGTGTCATTAAATATGCTTTGATGACACCAAAATATTGTCACTCATACTTTTACCTTGACGCAATGAATAGTAACCATTCTCGATAACTTGACACTAAATATATTGTCATCAATACCCTTACATTGACGCTTTCAATGTGTCACCTTATCTATACCTTGACACCAATATATTGTCATTAATACCCTTACATTGACGTTTTAAATGTGTCACCGTTATCTATACCTTGACACAAATATATTATCATTAATACCCTTACATTGACGCTTTAAATGCGTCATTTTTATCTACCACTCGACACGAATATATTGTTATTAATACTCTTACATTTACGCTTTAAATGTGTCACTATTATCTATACCTTGACACCAATATATTGTCATTAATAACCTTACATTGACGTTTTAAATGTGTCATCGTTATCTATACCTTGACACAAATATATTGTCATTAATACCCTTACCTTGATACTTTAAATGTGTCTCCGTTATCTACCACTAGACACGAATATATTATCATTAATACCCTCACATTGACGCTTTAAATGTGTCACCGTTATCTATCACTTCACACCAATATATTGTCATTAATATCCTTATATTGACATTTTAAATTAGTCACCTTTCAATATAACTTGACACAAAGATATTGTCATTTTAAATGTTTCGTTACACATAATTTTTGTTAATAAATGTGCTTTGACGACACTGTTTCTGTTTAATAAATGCTTATATGTCGATACTTGTTTGGTGTCGTTATTTTTCATTTTCGCAACACATATTTTTTTGTCATATAGTTCTCCTTTCAAAAAAATTAAATAATAAACTTCAACAGTACACATATATGTTTAGAAAAATATTTATATTGATGATAAAAAAATGTTAATTACATTGTAGGTAATTATGTTTAAAATAATAATCCAAAAGATAAATTAACTGTAACATTAAATGTATGTGTGACCTACTTTAATCAAACTTATGTATAAATGAACTGGATCGATATCGTGGTCCATAAATTCTTCAACTACCTGCAAATTTGAAGAAAATGAACCTTAGCCAACATTCATTACAAAAAATAAAAAACATGAGCAACAATTGAAGGAACAAACACAAATCACCTTCTTACTTTTCAAAATAAGATAAGGGACACAAAAGATAAATAAAAACACCTCATACATAAGCATAAACATAGTATATAACTGTTGCAAATGTAAGTTTCGATTCAATCTTCACAGACCCAACAATGTTCTAGTTTTTATCAAGTTGAAACGTAAGCATAAACTTACCCTAAGTCCCCCACGCCCCACCCCCACTCCTTCTGAAGTCATTGTTAAACTTAAACGTGAACTTAGCACCTCTAATCACCCTCATCCCCTCTTCCAAGGTCATTGTCAAACTTAAACTTGAAATTACCACTCGTCTTCCTCCCCACTTCCAAGGTCATTATTAAAACTAAACATAGACTAACCCCTTCCCTCTCCCCCTCCATAAACACTTATGCTACAAATAAAACTTTACAAAAAAAAACATCGAGAAATTAACAACACAAAACACTACTAATTAAGTTCCTAAGTACACATCAACACGATTCCGTTGAACATATGTATAAGTAGATCAAACATACATAGATTTTCAATGACTATTATAAGTGTAGGATAGTAATGAAAATATGAACAGGGATCCTAAGTACATGTCATAACTAATTCCTAAAACATAATAGAAGATTCAGATCGAACAAAATATCTTTTCAAAGACTGTCATAATTGTAGGATAATTAACACAAATATGAGCAGAGATCCTAAGTACATGTCAACATGATTCCTAAAACATATGTCTAAGAGGATCGAATAAAATAGACTTTCAATGACTACCATAACTGTAGAACAGTCAATGCAATATCACGTTATGTCATCAAATCCACACGAAAACACATATAAAGTTGTCTATTTTATAAATTTTAACTTTGAGACAAGAAAAGATACTGGCCAATGAATTCGATCCACTATGATCTTACGACATCTAAATCATCATGTGAGTATGTCGAGGATGGTCCTTCAATCTATTCAAAATTGCAAAATGTGTTAATATTCAACAATTGTAATAGGTAGTTCAAAATGGTATACTTACTACTTCAATGATTGTCCTGTTGTTTGACTTTATTATATCACTCATAAATCGCATGACATAATACCCACACTCAACAATGCCCCCTTGCTTCGGACACTATCCATAAAAAAAAGATCGAAATAGTTATGTTACGATTGCAAAACATAAAGCACGCCCACCTCTTTCTTCTACTGGATTCCCACCCCCTATACCTTGATTATCCTCTAAAGAGGCTTATTCTTTCTCACAAGTATGAAAGCCCTAATAATGAATAGTAAACACGTAAGTTATACAATATTTGTCTCATGTGCAACATATTAACTCCATATTGATTTATCATAAATAAAAGTTTCAACATACATCTGGACAACATCAGAGAGATCATTGTTAATTCAATTTTTCAAAGGATCCATCCAGTGTGCGGTGCCCCTTATGTAGTTGATCTCAACTAGACACCAATGATTTTTATATGGATAGGTAAGTGTGAAATAAATTTAGAATGAAGGTCATACATTTCATTAGGTGCATTAACTAAGATTTTTTTGCATATATCCCGAATGGTATGGAAACATTAAAATTTGATAATGGTCAGTCCCAAGCAATCTAGCATTCAAGATATGTGCTCGATCTTCTTTACTTGTACCAACTAAAATAGAGTACCTCAAGGAATTTTTGAGTTGATATAGGCTGCATCTGATAGAATTTTTGGAGTACCTCAAGGAATATGCAACATTTACGTTGCATCCCAAAAATTTCAGTAGGTACGTGAATTTGAATCTTCAACTCAATGTATTCTAGTTTCATTAACAAACATCGTAGTGCAATTGGTGATCTCTGAATCGATGTCAACGACGTTAGTTGCACATCAGCTTGGATGAACTTGCTTTTCTTCTGTCACAAACATAAAATGTCATCCATATGAAATATATTCAAACCAAATCCATCTTTTATAAATAAATTACCTTCTCGTCATGAGGAAGGACCAAATGACAAGGCCATAACAATTATGAATCGGCTTCTTGGGAAAGCATAGTCACCTTCCCTTGTTGGCACAAGGACAAAGTAATCACCATCGAGAACCGCTTCCACTAATACCATCACGTTGTCACCATCCATGTCATAGTCGAAAATAGTTCCAGCATCGACGATATTCTCTTTGGTCCCACTCGCAAGTTGACAAGGAGTTTCATCCTAAAATATACAGTGGAAAAAAATATAAACATATTAATATATTTCATCCGATTAAAAGGGAACTACAGGAAGCAAATTCGTATATTAACCTTCACCTTTGTCGAAGTCACAGTTGACGCACTAAAATCGTTCTTCTCGACTCCAACCTTCGCTGCATATAAATGTAGATTAGTTAGATATTCAATAATTAAAAAATAATATTTGAGTAAAAAATAAAGTAGATGTCTTTTAACTTATCTCGTTTTTCTATCGTCAAGTCCTTTATTTCAACTTCTTCTTCTATAACTTGTCTATTTCCTTCTTTTGTGTCATGATCACTTGCATCAACCGACGTGTCAATGCTTTTAGAAGCCAATATCATCTTGAGCTTACTCTCATTAACAGTTTTTATCTTTGTTGCCACTCCATGAACCCTATTATGGTTCATTAATTTCGCTTCCAGTTCTAAGATACAAGTTGTCATTCTCGCTCTCTCTTCAGCACAATCTTCTTCTTTACTGACCTTCTTTTGTTTCTCTCTTGCAGTGTGGAAGTATTTACTCGGTGTGATATATTGACCCACCCCTTGAATCCTTCTCGGTGGATCATTTTCTGACCTTCTGTGATAGTATGTCTAAAATTACATTGTCCGTTGAATGAGTCTCATGACTTGAAACAAGTAGGTCATCCTATCGTGGAAAGGTTATAGTATATTAGTAAGTACAAAAAAATCACCTCTTACAACGAGGAAGTACTTACAATTTTTTTAGCCACCTCCTTTGTGTCCTTGTCCGAAATTTCTCCATCTTTGATTGTTTGTGCTTTCTTCCATACTAAAGCACGATCAATTAATCCACCGCTGGACGTGCTTGCTTTCTGAAAAAAGAGAGTACATTATGATTAGTTCTACAACATTACATGTTGCATTGTTGGAACCCATATATTCTATTCCAAAGGTGTACCATCTCTTCAGCCAGGTTTGCATAACCTTTTCAAGACATTCGATGGTTGTACTTGTTGTTCTATCTCCGCTCACGACCCTTATTGCTAACCATTTGCACATATATACTACATTTAGCATAATTACTGACATATACGAATGAAGGAAATGACGATTATAGTTACCTCAAATTGTTTAGTTATTCTTAAAGCGACAAATATGTTACAATGCTCATTATCGATGAGTGAATATTATGTTGGTGGATTTTTTAACTTAACTAAATCTTTCTTATATGGTAATACATACTTGGTAGTTATAGACGACTTGAAATTTTGAAAAAAACACTCACATTTTGTAAGATACTTTTTTTGACCTAGGGTCTACTATGAAGCCACCATATTACATGACATTGCATGATGAACATTAGTGACAAAAAATATGGACAACAGTAGTAACTTAAGGTGAGAAAATTACCTCGATTAGTTTGTAAATTTTATCTTCAAGCTTCATAGGTACATCCGTTCAGGATTAGTATGTGATAGGAACGTGAACTCGAACAGTCGTTCCAATGAAACTCTTTAATTTGGTCGCACTTTCACTAATAGGCTGACTAAGCTCATTGTATTTAACAACCCTTCTATATCCATCACAACTAACCCGCATGTTTTCAGACACCCCGTAGGTTTCTATTTCCCTTTACCTTTCTTATTGACTCCCTCGATACTCAGTGCAGTCGAGCAACCAGCTTCATGACTAGCATGCTTTTCAAGTGCCATTGTTTGATGTTGTTCCTCAAGCTGCATGAAATGACAAATAATTTTCAATATATAGTACATTATTGATCGCCATATCAATTATTTAATGGCATGAAAAGTTGTTGCAACAATTGTAAACAACAATAACCCATTAGTGGGGTCTAACAGAAAGTTGACAGAACTTATAGAATCAACATACATGAAGATCTACTTATTCAATAGGCATGAAAATGTAAAGCAACAATAATAAACAACAATAACCCATTAGTGGGGTCTAACATCAAGTTAACTGAATATATAGAATCAACATACATGAAGATCTACTTATTCAATAGGCATGAAAATGGAAAGCAACAATAATCATAAACAACAATAACCTATTAGTGGGGTTAAACATCAAGTTAACAAAACATATAGACTCAACATACATGAAGATCTGCTTATTCAATAGGCATGAAAATGGTAAGCAACAATAATCATAAACAACAATAGCCCATTAGTGGGGTCCAACAGAAAGTTGACAAAACATATAAAATCAAACATGTATGAAGATCTGCTTAGTTTGTTGGAAGACGTAAAAGGTAATGTTTACAACTGTCGATGCTCGTTCAATGAAAATACTAAAAAACAAAGATAAGAAGTGCCAAGTTAAAATCATAATTGAAAATTTGGTTTCCACGTCAGTTTCCAGTCTGGAATTAAAGTTCCCTGTAAAGAAAGAAATAGGGACATTATTAAATAGGCTTACGTGAATATCTATCAATGACGGGTACCTTTGGAGGAACATTATATTACCAAATATTTATGACTTCACCCAAGTGCCTTCACAGTCGACCCTGATGTATGGAATATCTTCATCTTCCATAGTCATACTACACGACATTCTAAAATTCCCGGTAATAAAGGGATGCATCGCCCAACTCGTCATTATGAGAAATGTCAATAAACTATTTTTCTTGTGGATTCACAACAACGAATCATTTGCCATCACTAGGGTCTTTAACATAGAACACTTTTCTTTCTAGTGATGCTAATATGAATGAATTTGAATAATGGCCGACATGATTGAAGTCAACTAGTGTGAATCCAAGATCGTCTACTCGTACTCCATTCTCTTCGTATCAACCCAATCACATCTAAACAATGTAATCCTAAAAGTGTTGTAACTAACTTCCCAGATTTCTTTAATCACACTGTAAAAGGACATGTCAGCAATTATTGGGCTTTTATCTTTAGCACTAGCCATTTGCATTGTTGATGCAACGAACATAACCCCACTGTTTTAAATCATTCTGGTGTCATCACAGGGCTTTGTGTTGTAGCAAACTCCACTAACTTTATATCCCTCATATGTGATCACAATAGGATGTGGGCCATAAGCAATCCATCTTATAGTCGTACTCATGACTCTACCTTCGTGGATATCAAGCATTACCTATTATGGTGACCATAGTCAGACACGGTTGTTTGTACTTTATATTATATAAACCATGAAAATACATCCAGAAAACATACTTGATCTTGTATTTAGCTGGAGATTGATCGCTTGTGCTCATCTCGCAACTATTTTCATTTCTCGCCTTTCGTGGGTTGGAAGATTTCAAGATTTCCATATGTCTCCTATGTAAGACGAGTTGACATAAAAAATAGTGAGTACCATTTATTCAAAAGAACGTCGATAAGAAAAATTCATGTCAACGGTAATAAATCGTACTGTCTATATGGCTGAACTTCTTCAATGTTTTCTAGTATGTGTAGATGGACTTGTTTAAGTAGAAGTAGACTAGGTGTAACCGATGATCAAGCAGATAACGATCTTTTGATATGACCTTTCTCTCGATCTTTAAATGATCCTAGTCCAATAGGGTCAAGCCTAGATAGAAACTCATAACAAAATTCAACAGCTTTCTCACATATGTGTGTTTCTACAATCGACCCTTCTGGACGATTTCTATTATGGACATAACTTTTCAGCACTTTCATATATCTTTTGAATTGGTACATCCATCGTAGGTATATGGGCCCACAAAATTTTGCCTCTCACATAAGGTAGACACATAAATGTAGCATAATGGTGAAAAATGATGGTGAAAGTACTTTTCAAGCAAACATAATGTTTCGACAACGTCTTGATGCAATTGATTTAGATGCAATTTATCTAAATCTGATATTTGCAAAATCTTAGAGCAAATAGCGTTGAAAAAAAACACAATTTAGTGATAGCTACTCTAACATTGTTAGGTAAAACTCCACGTAATGTGATTAGGAGAAGTTGTTGCATTAGAACATGACAATCGTGTGATTTACGACCAGAGAACGTTAGATTCTCTAAAGATACAAGACTTCTAAAATTCGATGAATAACCTTGGTGAACCTTAAGATCAGCCAAAGTTCTGCAAATAGAGACCTTCTCCTCCCTTGACAATGTATAATATGTTGTAGGTATGTAAGTTTTACTTCTATCGGACACAGGGGCCAACTTAGGTCGAATGTTCATTTCTACCAAATCAAATCTAGAACTCAGTCCATCCTTACTCTTCCTTGGAATGAAGAGCAGTGTTTCAATTATATTGATCAATACATTCTTCTCAATATGCATAACATCAACATAGTGTCTTACATGCAATTTTGTCCAGTATGGTAACTCAAAGAATGCAGAAATTCTCTTCCAGTAGTCGTTCGAAATGTCTTCATTCGACCTCCTACTAAACCTTTTACCACATGGAAATGTGTTGTCCTTAAGGTATTATAGATTGCCTCACCTGATAAAGGGAGAGGAGGTGTCCCGTGCTCCTGATTACCATCAAATGCTTTCTTTTGTCTCCTATAAGAGTGATGTCTTGGTATGTATTTTCTATGCCCCATGTATGCATTTTTCTTCCCATGCGGTAGTCTTATAGAAGAAGTGTTCTACTAACATATTGGACAAGCCTTATACCCCTTCACACTACATCCACACAAGTTACCGTATGCAGGAAAATCATTGATAGTGCACAGTAAAACAGCTCGTAGGGTGAAGGATTCTTCTTTATGTACATCAAAACACTGAACACCTTCTTGCCACATAAGATTGAGATCTTCAATCAAAGGTGCTAGGTAGACATATATGTCGTATCCTAGTTGCTTAGGTCCCGAGATTAACATAGTTAACATCAAATACTTCCTCCTCATACATAGCCACGATGGAAGGTTGTATATTGTAGCAATGACCGGCCAACAACTATATTTAGTCAATAAATCTCTGTATGAATTGATGCCATTGTGGACAACCCCAAGAGAAGGTTTCTCAGTTCATACCCAAAATTTGGCCATAGATGGTCTACCAACCTCCAAAATGGAGTATCAACTGGATGCCTCAACACACCGTCTACTTTCCTAACATTTGCATGACAACACAAGTTATTTGCATGTTTAGAGTTCTTGAACATCCTTAAAAACCTAGGAACAATCGAAAATACCATAACTGTTTGACTGCAACTCTCTTAATCTCTTCATTCAAGTTCTTACTTGTCTTCCACCTCGAAATGTTACATTTAGGACACCTACTGATGTCTGTCATTTCTTTTCTATACAAGCAACAATCATTTGGACATGCATATATTTTTTTATAACTAAGGCCCAACCCAATAAGTGTTTTTCTTGCTTCATACATGGATACCGGCATTTTGTTATTTTCAGGCAATAGTTTGCTAATTGTTGTCAGTAGTTCGGAGAAGCTAGATTACTCCATCCAAATCTAACCTTCATGTTGTATAACCTAACTAATGTTGACAACTTTGTGAATCTTTTACAACCAGGGAATTAAGGTTTCGTTGCATCATCGAACATACTATCAAATGTATCAAGTACTTTAGAAAATTGATCGTAGACATTTTGAACCATATTTAGCACATGAAATAAATCGTCATCGATGGTTTCTTCCTTCATGTAATCCCGTCGATTGCTTGAACTCTTTGCTATAAAAGATTTTCCATGCCAAAACCATATATTATAACTTTGATCGATTTCATTGGCATATAGATGATATCTTATTGTTGATTCGTCATGTGGCAAACGGTTCCCACATTTCAAACATGGACACCTAACAGTATTGGAACCTTTGCCATTACGAAAACTAAATTAAATGAACTCTTCCACTCCCAATTCATACTCCCTAGACATCCTATTATCCATCATCCATGATTTGTCCATTAGACGATATTATACAACTTATATATCTCAGAAGTTACGCCTTAGTCAAAAAAATGTTTAACAAGTTAACAACATATTCTATTTATTAAGACGTAAATATGAAATTTTAGAAATCTATCAAATTCAAGGACTAACTGAAATGAAATTGAAAGTCTATAGACCTATGCATATTTTCAAGATTAAGAACCTATTGGACAAACTTAAAAAGGTTCAAACACTATTATTGTAATATAAATTTTCTTTTTAGTTGCAACAAGTTTTGTTAAAGAATTACATATATAAAGAATGAATCTATATAGTTCCTTCCACACCCATACATCAATTATTAAATGCAAAATTGACAAACACCATTTATGATTAAACTATATAATCAACATGCAATAATAACCAAAACAAAGAAAGCAAAGTAAAAAAATCTCATTAAGAAAACTAATAGAATTTGAGGGAACGTGTTCTAGAGTGGATTGATCATAGCACCAAAGCTAATACAAACATATCAAATGATTAAATATCAACCAAAGTAGAATTATGATTATATGGCATTCTCTTCAATTACACTTTTTTTTTTATACTGAGTGACTGGTAGACACAAGATAAAATTTTGAATAACATAATAATTCAACCGCCATAGAAACAACATTATAAATGAACTGTGGCTTGAACTTTATGATAAGCAAAGAAAAAATAAATTTCATGGTTTAATATATAAAAAGAAAAAATAGAAAAAACGTATGTCACATGCTATACTATGAACGGACTCATTTTTCCATTAAATCTGATCAAAATATATTTCAACTTGAAAGACCCTCCAAGTTGGAGATTTGAACAATCATTGCTAATAGGCCCTATAAGTCTTGAGATAAATGGTTATTTTGCAGAATAGCTAAAAAAAATGTTGGAATATAGTTTCAAAATAGACCTCCATAAGGTTTGGTGAACTTTCTTGAGAATCTTGTGATTAGTGAAACCTATATTAGTTTTATCCACAAGAAAATGGACTTTCAAGGTGGCTGATTTTCTACCTGTAGGAGTTCAATCATAAGCATTTAGGAAGTAACTTATTGGGTGCTCACAGTGACACGGAATGCTGATCAATTTCTTCCTAAACAGTTTACCATTTTTGTTTATTTCATTCACATAGTCGTAGCAATGAGTTGCGAGTTATATATAGAAATATATCATCTTCCAAATAAATCTTTCTTGAATAAACCAAATTTTCTTTTAAGAAGGGAAGATTTATTGAAAGATAAGAATGATGGGTAAAGGAAGAGTCCCTTGACAGCTCCAAAGGGAATTTTAATACGGAAAGGAAAAGGCTTGAATGATGGATAAAGGGGTCATAAAAGATTTGGTCGAATCCTTGCAACATGTCTTTCAAAGTAGCCTTCTTTCCATGTTTCCAAAATTCCAATTGAAGTTGCAGGTGTAGAAGCAATAAGCTTGACTATTGTAAAAAAAAGAAGAAATGCAATGACAAGAAGTTTTAGGTGTAGGACTTCATTCCACCATAATAGGAGATGCAAATGCGAAAGTAATAACAATACACGCACTTCCTTAGTGGCGAGAAGGAAGAATAAAAGTAATGTGCTACATTCTTTAGGGCATCCTTGTTTTTCTTGGATGGTTTAATTCCAATCGAACTGAGATACCTTCTATATTTGAAGCTAATTAATAAAAAAAAATGATGCTTATGGATGAAAGCTTCATATTGTGGATCAAGGAAAACAGAGTCATTAACAAGTATGTAGAAAACCATTTTTTGTAGCACTTCACTTAACCAATGTACAAGTCATAGTAGAGTTAGAAAAGGATCTTGGTTCAAACATAATGGCAAACAGTAAAGAATACCCAGAAAATCAAAGTAGGAATAAAGGTCACAGAATGGCTATGATCTCCCTAACTAAAAATATAAGCATCTTAAACATGATATTTCTAATCAAAGACAAAATCTACGTAGCTATTAGCTACTATAAACAAAACCCCTATCCTACGAAAAAAATCAACACACACAACCTCTGACATAGAAGCTCATTAATTTATATGGAGAACCCAATGATAGATACAACGTGTTGTTAAATTCTTTAGCTTATTGTTTTTTTCCTATCATGAATAAAATAATTTAGAACCTTTTATACTAGTTAAACCTCAAGCACTAGTTAGCTTAACAAGTCATTATTAAAAAGATGTCCTATAGATACTTTGGTTACCACCTCCCCGAAGAGACCTAACACATTCTACTCTCTTAGGGATCCTTCAAATGTAATTGTGCCTTTTCATTTTCCTGTAACCTTTGTTTTTGAATTGTTAATATGTTTAAATTATACAAAGCATATCTCAAAACTTGTCTAAGGTTGTTTTCAATTATGCGCCCTACATTTTGAAATATTTATTGTGATGTAGATCTTAAGATTTTGTTACCTTAAGTTTTACATCGGTTTAGCAAATTTCAAGTTTAGGGGATGATTGAAACTAAAACTGGCACCAAAAGTTAGGGGAGAGTAATATGTATATTTTAACTTACCTAAAAGTTAAATAATGAGAAAGTAAAATATATTAGGATGATAATGACGAAATAGGTGCAGGTAATGGACTTCAAAGGAGGATTGGTGAGAAGCTGGAAGAAGAAGGTGGTCGGGTGTGGTGGTGAAGAGGGGAAAAATAAAGTATTGGGTAATTTAGGTTTTTTATTACACAGAATAACTGAAGTAGTTTGTGTGTGTGTGAAATTTGAGAATAGGGTAATAAATTCATATTGGCACATTTTGTTGTGGGCTGGGGTGGTTTGACTTTGAATAACTATTACCATATTTTGTGGGTGGTGGGAGTCAAAGGTGTTTTTTCCTACCCTTACCTCTAGCATAGCAAACATAGTAATTTCCACTTAAGAACAATGTTTATCACTTTAAACCTTCAAATTAAAAATGCTTCTACTATGAAATTTTCAAACCAAAAGTATGAAAAACTTAAAACAAAAAAAGAGTCGACACACAAACATATTTACATGATTTTTTAACTGTGTTTTAGTTATGTCCATAAGACAGAAAACAAATAATATATTATTAGTGAGAATGTTACTAAAATATTGTACGATATTACTAGGCACAAAAAGTTTATAAAGTATGATAGACAGATCCTTGGATATAATGTTTAATTGTATAACAATATTTTTTTTAACAATGACAACAAGAAATTCCCACCAAATCATAACCTTCCTTCTAAAGCTCACATCATGAATTTATTTCTAAAAAAATGCTCACATCATTAACAGCACCTATGTTATAAAAGAACCTACCATTTTGTATCTAAAATCTAAACAAGATTAGGATACTAAACCTACTATAATATATGTATATATCTTACATAAATTTAATGTATAATATGTGATATATAAGTTTAGGCACTCACAGTCACAACTGACTAGAAAATATATATAACCATTGTACATGTGTTTTATCATTAGGAATGACAAACATATAAATAGCATAAGACAATGAATTTGACCACTTGGAGCTTTTACTTTTCCAACTGAGGGATAAGGCTAAGGCATCTCAAGAGAGGATTGAGGTTATACATAATATGAAAAAAAAGACCAAACACAAAATATCCCCAACAAATAAGAAGTACAAAATCACACACCGCACCTAACCTAATCCTATAAACCACACTTGCACCAACTTTGTTAGAGAGCATGAGTTTCTCACTTTAATATTGAG
>JBBPDI010000023.1:16225795-16253903 GCA_037974545.1 Cucumis variabilis
TCATAGATTCTAAGTTTGATCTAAGAGTAATTCATCTTCTAACTAAACTCTTGGTTGGAATCATTCGGTAAGTTAGTTTGATTTTTGTCCGTTTACAAGGATCCTAGAAGGATCTCTAGCTTTGTAAACTTAAAGCATATTGGACGCTTATCAGAAGGTATGACCGTTGGGAGCATTCCGTTTTCGAAGCATATCACAAGAAGAGAAATGACTCTTTCATTGGTACATCCTTAACAATGTTGATGAAATAGTGGAGTACCGCAAGTACGCATCTCTACACTAATCAATTTAAGTCTTTGTTATTGTTGCTACCTAAACTCAAAATTATGTACTTCAAGAAACACCTACTGTTGATACGTAGTCAGGGTAAAATCGTTTCTTAAACTTTTAAAAGACATAAACGACGTTTTCTGAATGGTTCCAAAGCTCAAGGCAACTTCATAAACGATGACAATGAAGATGACGAACGATCATCATCATCACATCAAAGCGGGTCAAGCGAAAATGAATAAAAATGTCTTCTTAAACGTATACACATTAGTCATATATTTTTCTACACATTTAGTTTATGGTACTCATATTTTGTTTAACGTTTATTGGTTTTTATGTTTGCAGGATTATGTCTAGCTTTTTGGTCGATAATCATAAAGCAAACATTTTTCTCAATTTGAAGGCATTAGATAACGGGAGAGGATTGTCCTCAGTGGGTGACAATTCAAGTTAGTCTTGTTACACTTAGATACTTGTAGTCATGTTTACTGTCCAATCTAATAGGCTTTTTTTTTGTAGAGCCATTTCAACCCTCTCCAACTCCCATTTTGAGGAGGTGACAACACTGCAGGAACATTACGTTGGAGAGATACGTTCAGCAGAATGGGAGGTTTCCCATTTCAATCCCCTCAGAAGGGGATAGCCTGTCTCCGTACACGCTCCTTATTTCAGCAGCATGATTGGTGTGTTTACGCGAAAAATGTTTCTAATTCAGGCACTAAAATGGGCAGATGTACTCCGAGAGTGCATCAAGGTCGTCAAGGGCGGCCAAGGGGTAAGTTTGTAAATTTTTTTAACATATATATATGTTGAACCTACGTATGTAGAAGTCTAATCTCAAACCTATTTCTTTTGTAGTAATTTTTCTTACTGGATTTTCAAGATCTAGCACTTAATCGATTTATTGAGCATCAAATACTTAGCATGTGGAATTAATTTAGGGGAAAAAACCACCTACACTTCAAGAAGTACAATGACCCTGAAGAAGCACATGCAAACACACCACCCAGATTGATCAATCGGGTGCCAAATTGGCAATTTCTTTGTGACCATTACTAGCCCGTTTAGTAACGTTCTTGTTTCCTTTTTCGTGTTTCTGTTTTCATTTCTTAAGAAACAGACGTGTTTGGTAACGTTTTCTATTTCTCGTTCTAAAAAATGTAGAAATGTTTCTCATTTTATAAGGAATGATTAGAAAAAAAGTAGTTTCTCTCGTTCCTGTTTCTCAATTATTTCTATTGGTTTCTTTTTCCTTTTTCTTAATTATTTCTATTGGTTTTCTTTTCATTTTTCTCTATTTTTTTTATTGATTTTCTTTTCCTTTTTCTCAATTATTTCTATTGGTTTCCTTTTTCTTTTTCTCAATTCTTTTTATTGATTTCTTTTTCATTTTCTCAATTCTTTTTATTGGTTTCCTTTTTCGTTTTTTCAATTCTTTTTCTATTTCATTTTATTTTTCCATTTTCCTCTCTTGATTTTTTTCTTCCTTTTATTTCCATCTTCTTCTCCAAATAACCACTCTACACGTGGTTTTCTTTTTCTTCCTCTTTACTGGATCTAGGTTTCCTATTTCTCTTTGCATGAATTGTGTTTTCATTATTGGTTTCCTCTGAATTTGTGGATTTTAGCCTGATCTGTGTTTTAGCAATGAGTTTTTGTCTTCCTCTTTGACATGGGTTTCGGTCCTCCTCTTCGTTGTGAGTTTTCATCTTCCTTTCACTAGCTCTGTCCTTCAGATCCCAATCTTCATCTCGTTTTCCATAAGATACAAGAAAACCTTCTTATCTAAGTTTGATATTTTTATTTTTTTTATGTTTAGTGGAGGACATATATTTTTGTTTGATGTTTAATTAAATTAAATGTGAGTTAAATAAAAATAAATAAATCTCAAAGAAAATCAAGAAACAAGAAACAGTTATTAAACACATTATTTTCTATTTTTGTTTTTTTTAAGAAACAAGAAACAGAAACAGAAACAATTATCAAACACATTTCTATTTTTTATTCTAAAAAAAGAAGGGACAGGGAACCGAGAACAGGTTACAAGGAAAAAGAAAAAGAGAACGAGAACGTTACCAAACAGACCCTACATGACTCGATAGTTCCAGGTGATTTATATCGTCTACCTTAAAATCAATAAACCGTGATTTGTTTAATTTTGTTTGATATAACATTTTACACTTTGTTTGATTGTAGAAGCAATCATGTTCTTGTAAGGCTGCTAGACTGACGCATCCTTACAACCACAGGATCGATTCCAAGTCGTTCCTTCAGCGACAAGCTGAGCTCACTGCAGAACGCAGTTGTCTAGTGAATCGTGTCGAGTTGTTTTGAGGGACGCACTCCAGTAGAACTGGAGAGTTCATTTCACTAACAGTAGAAGACGAACATGTAAGTTGACCAAAACTTTTTCATTACTTTCTATTTAAATTCTGATGATCTCTCCTAACCTCCGCTTGTATTATTATGCAAAATCAAACGTTGGAACTTAAGTCCTAGTCCGTCCCAGAGGGTTCAACTACTTTTTAGGGGCTAGATATCCAAGACTGCTTTGGGTAGACGACTGGGCTACTCAAAAGGTCTTGGTTGAGGCCCCAAACCCAAATGCAAAAAGAGTTTTGCTTTCTCTTCTTCCTCTTCTTACAACCTCCAGTCACACATTGCAGAGGTTAGCCAATTTAAGGACAACCTTAAAAACGTTAAATGCACGATTGAAGAACAAAGACTAAGAGAGGAGGAGCAGAATCGACAAATAGTAGACCGTGATAGAAAAATGGATGAAACAGATGAAGATTGGAAGAAAACTATGCACGGCAAGTGGAAGAGATAAGGAAGATGATTGAGGATCTGAGTCGGAAAAATAGAGGACCATGAACACTTGGGGTACGTAATTTTCAATATTTAATTTGTTTGATTTCACGTGTGTCTATGATATTCTAACTGTATATTTGTGTCATTTGTAGATTTTGTATTTTTTATCTGGCGTTCGCGACTAGTGGATATCTAAAAGATAGGTGTAGGCTTTATTTTTTACTTTAATGTAATTGTTTTTAAACATTTTGAAAATATTATTTGTATGTTTTGAACATATATATCGTATTTGATTTATGATAAATTGAAATTTCTTAAAGCTTATAACTTATTGCACATTATGTTTCTTGCCAAATGGGAAACCAATAACAATATTCAATAATAACAACAAAATAATAAAATAAATAATTTTTAAAAAATAAAAATTAAGTTTTTCCGACGCATGGGTGAATCGATATAGGTCTCCTTTCTCAACGTCATGCCATGCATTGGGGAAACACTTTTCTCGATGCGACGTCGATATTAGCTATTCTGACGTTCGACAGTAACGTTGGCTTTAGCTATTTACCGATGTCCTCCTCGTCCCTGCATTAGCGATAAAGATTTGTAAACGTGGCCAATTTACAACATCGGCCAATGTTTCATCGATGCAGTTTCCTCAACATTGATGTCAACGTCACATATTGCGTCCGTAATAGTTTAGTCGACGTCATCTACATCCTTCACCGACGCTTTTGTGCGTCGGCCATTCCCTTGTTTCTTATAGTGTGATCTTCAAATTCACATCCAATTCAGATTTACAAATGTTGTAGTCTTACTTGACCTAGCAACATTTACGTGGATATTCGTGTAATGAAAATAGAAATTGTTAGTGTCATTCTTACTGGCTAAATATATTTTAAGCTCTCTATAGCCTTTATTCTTGAGTTGTTCCTTGATTGTCTCATAAGTTATCACAGGAGGATCCTGCATCGACGGTTGTTTCAAAGGTTGCAGATTATGTAATTTTTTTCCATATATTTACGATATTATGTTGTTTGGCTCTACATGAATTATTTCATTTTTTATGTCATTCTGATTTTCTTTGAAGATTATTTCCATGCTTTTATCGTGCTATTTAAACTCAAAGGGGTCTTTGTGCTAGGGTTATCACATATATTTTGAGTTGTTATTCATCGTTGTGATAAGAAAAGTTTGTATTCAAAACAATTGTTCATCCGTGTATCGTGATTTTTCGTAGACCACTATGAAACCAATCAATTGTTTGGTTTTTTATGGAAACCTAAAGGCCACCTAGGGTTTTAAAAGAAATTGGTAACTCGAAAAATCCAAATTATCAAACCCAAAAGGTAAGGGTTGGGTTACAAAAATATTTTGAGTTGAGTTAATTTGTAGAATTTAGTAATCCAGTTAATTAAACCGAAACCGATTTTATTATTAGATAATAATAATATAATCGTTATTATTAGATAATAATAATATAATCGTTATAGAGTATTATAATAACTACACATAATTATAAGCTAACTCTGCCCCTTTGTGGAAGGATACTCCATGAACAAAAAATTCGTAAGTTTTCACCTTATTTAAATTTGATTTGACGTCTACATAATTTAAACACCACAGCTGTGATATTTTGGTGCCTTTTCTTTTCATCAAACTGTCGGCGTGGGAAACAATAAGATCCCAACATTGCAATTTTGGGAGTGGAAGCCAGATGTATCATTTAAATTTCAATCTCTAAAAAAAAGAAAAGTTTATTTTTTTTATAGAAAAATATATATGATAGTGATTTGTATTTATATATATATATATGTAATTTTTTTAAAAAATATATCAAAATCTAAGGATAAAATTTCCAATTTGATAAGAAAGGGAACCAAAAATAGATATACAGTCCACAAAGGTTGCAAATTAAACTACACGGTTGAAATCTATATACTGGCGTAAGGTTATGAAAATATCAATATAAAAGACATTTTTGCGGTGCAAAAGTCTAAAGAGAGATGTATATACTTATTGTGTGTTTGAATTAGATTTTCAAATATTTAGTTTAAAAAATAAGTTATTTTGAAAAAAATTAAAGTTTGGAAATCACTTAAAATAAATATTTAAGTGTTTTTTTTTAATTTAGACAAAAAGAATTTAAACAAAAGTAAATTTTTTGAAAAGTATTTTTTTTCTTGAGATTATGCTTAATTAGTGTCACCACCGTGTAAGTGTTTATTGTGCAAGAATAATATGATCAAACTTGACACTCATTATCTAGCATTGTAGTCGAAATTGACTAATCCCTTGTCCAACAAAAGTTTAGTATATATATCTTTTATATGTTATAATCGAAATTATAGTTTACAAAATTTAGCATCTTTTCTACCTTATAATTGAAATGGCAGTATACAAAATGTTGACTTGTCACTACAAAATTTAATATCATGTTTAACTATTCTTTTTATATATTTAAAAGTGAAATTGTCATGTTTGACCTATGAGATTAGTTACCATCATAATGATATAATTAACTTCAAATATCATCAACTATGTTATTTTTTAATGGTTGTCATTCAATTACCTCACATTATGGGGTTGGTTATACATATATATTTATTTTGTCTCTCTTTAACTGTGAGATTATTAGTTACAATCGCACCTACAACATTTAATTTGATAAATTATTCTTGTGATATTTTTAATAGTTGTCAATCAACGTCATAACTTGAGGGCGGTTGTATATATTTAATGTGATTCTTTTCATTGCTATTTATTGAGCTCAAAACTGGCCTAAAGATTTTTGTCCTCTCTCTCTTTTCATCTTCATGGCACATTCTTCAAACACCAAAACATCAATGGCAGCAACGACAACAACAACAATGGTAGCAGTAGCTATTATTGTCGTAGTTTCGACCATAAGTGCAAGTCATTGCAAGGCTGCTTCTCTAAATTCTAACTTGGGAAATGAGACCGCCATGTCAGCTACATTATCGACACAGTGCAACAATCTTGACAACGAGTGCCTTATTGGAGTGGAAGATGACGACATTGAAAATTCAGCTTTTCCAAGCTTATATATAAAACCGAGTATATCCCTTCAGACTAGAGATAAGAATAAGCCAGTATGCGATCGGCCGAACGTGAAAAAATATGAGTCATGTCTCCCGAAGCCGCGCGAAGCACCGATACAAAAATGTGCCACATATACTCGGAGCTGTTACGGACCATAACGCCATAATTAGAAGGTGGACACAAAAATGTCAACATGTGGTTTCCCCATTTTCTTTTCTTTTCATTTATCTTTTAATTTTAAAATTTGAAGTGAAGTTTATATGTTATTTATTTGCTAACTTACTTAATGTCGCTTGTATTTATCTAATCAGTGTGCTTTGGCTAAGCTTAGCTTCTTCTTTGTTCTTTCACCTTCACACATGGAAATTCGCCCTTTATTTTGTGATTCAAATTATAGTATATATATATATATATATATATCTTTTTCTTTTATTTGAGACCATATCTATAAAGTAATTAAATGATCGATGATGAAGTTTAAGCATGAATATTTTTTTTTCTTGAAGAAAGTATGAGTACATCTAATAGTTTAGATTACTTTTTTGTAAGGATATTTTGTTTAGACTGTGTATTTTGGATAAATCTCATTCACCACCACAATTTTGGATTTCAGTGAGAATAGAATTATGAAATTGGGGTTGAAGGGAAACATTATGTCATAAATGTAAGAAAAAATGAAACTGTTTTCTTCCAACAAAAATGCAAAATTTCAAATTTAAGTATTTTATGATATTTTAAATTGTCACAATTTTATCACATTTAATGTCATCGATAAAGATAAAGGTTAATTTTTTTTTAATATTAATTCAGGATTATCTTTCCCATCTTCTCTTTCTCTTTTAATTTTTTTTTACCGTGGTCTTTTTTTTCCTCTTCTCCAATTTTGCTTTCATTTTTTTCAAATTGTTATTTAGTTCAGAATCGTGTATCAAATATAAAATATCTATATTTTTATTTTTTTTAAACGATTGGTTGTTCAAGATTGTCTACCAAATATAAAAGATCTTGAATTATCTAAATGATTATATAAAAAAAATAGTCAAATTTAAACGATCGTGTACCAAATAATCTTAAAATATCGTTTAGATTTGAGTAGCCAAATCTAAACAATCGTCTTCATGGATGTCAATTAATCACTAAACATTTTTTGTATTTCTTATTATGAATCTGTTGACTTTTTTCGTTTTTAAGTAAATATTTCAGTCTTTTATTATATTTTTAAAAAGACCACTTAAATCAATTTAATTATTATTTCTAAATGAAAAATATGTGATTAAAATTAGAAAACCAAACCTAGCCCTTTCCTTCTTTCTTTTTTTTTTCGGCCTGACCCTCTCACTTCCATCTCTTCCTTCAGCTAGACACAGAACCACCCAGAGTCGTCAAACATTATTGTCGCGTCAATCTTGTCAACCACTTGAACCTTAGCCTCTATGTCACGGGCGTATGCATGCATGTTGATCATTCCCCAACCCATTTGAGTATCGCTTGAATAAGAGGGATCACTCCCATCTTAACACTTCTTCCCTTAAAGCCAAACATTGAATCTGCAACGGTGTTGTACTGTAAGAAAAAGAAAAGGGGATTTTGCACTCCTTTTAGTGGCTGTTTTGTAATTTTTTCTCATTTTTGGCCTAAATACGAATGGAATGCTCGATTCTATATCTTAACGCTTGAAATCTATAAAATAATCAAATAAACACATAAAATATAAGAACAACCTCGAATTAAGCAAAGCTAGATAACCCATTTTCGGTCCTATCAATGTAATTTAAAAAATCCATGTTTGAATTAAACATTTTGAATTCGATTTGTGACATTCAACTCATTTTGTTTCCATAATTTTCAATTCAATTCTATTTTCACTGTTTTCATGCATCATGATTTCATTTCTGTTTTGCTCTTGATATCTCTCACACGTCGTAATTCTTCTTTCATTTCCAGTAGTTAGATTACTTTTCACTTTCTCAAACAATTTTTAATGTGTCCAGTACCAAGAGAACCTTTTTTAATTAACCATTAACAACCTCTTATAACCACATATTTAGTGGTTATCTAAACTCATACTTTATAGTTTCATTCTAAATTCAAACTAAAAAACCTTTTATCTTGAACACAAACTTTTTGAATCTATATTAAAATGTTATTGCTATTGTATCACATAGAGCAATAAGAATTACATATTCTATCATAATAAACTATATACTATTGTAAATTTATAGAAGATTGTAATAAACTGTGTCCCATAGGGAATAAAATTTGTAAATTTTCACCCAAGTTAAATTTGATTTGACATCTGCAATCTAAATAGCAGCTGTGATATTTTTTGGTGCATTTTATTTTCATCAAACAGCTGTCCGCCAAAGAAAACAATAAGATCCCAACAATTTGGAGTGTGATAGCCATGTGGATCATAATTTAAATTTTAACCAAAAAGAAAAAGTTTATTTTTAATAAAAACATATAATTTATTTCCTATAGTTTGAAAATGAAAGTATACTTCAAAAATATAATGTGATAGCATTTGGGGGAAGGATTGAGCCATAGAGGGTTAGTATTATGATAAAACTAGTGTTATGATAAACCTAACTTGTTGTGATAGTATGTGTTTGAGGAAAGGATTATATAGATAGTGTTATGATAAGATGTGTTTAGGAGAAGGATTATGTAAATAGTGTTATGATAAGATGTGTTTGGAGGAAGGGTTATGTAGGTAGTGTTATGAAATTTTATTTTTTTATAATTTTTCTAAGTTCTTATTCTAAATTCAATACACAAAATCTGTATATTTAATCTACCAAATTGTCCTACTTTTATAAAACAATTTTGAGTAATTTCTTTAAATGTGTCGTCTATTTTTAACATATTTTAAGTAATCGTTATGTGCAAATAATTTATTAATTTTTTAAAAAAATTTGTATTCTAAATCAAATACACAAAATTTAATTTTTCAAAATGTCATATTTTCATAAAACTATTTTCAGTAATTTCTTTAAATAGTCGGTCATTTTAAACATTTTTACGTAATTGTTACGTGCCAATAAATTATTAATTTTTTAAAAAATTCATATTCTAACTCCAAAAACAAAACATTCTCAGTTTTCTTCTTACCTAAATATTTTGTTTTTCTTATATATATTTTTTAAATAAGAGGATTGTTGTTCCATGGAGCAGAGAAATGATAAAATTATAATGAATTAATGAAAGATAAAAAAAAATGAGGAAGAAGACATAGAAAAAAGTACATTTTGGAAAAGTTGAGCATAATTTGGTAAAATTTTTATATTCAAAATTAATCAAATAAATCTTAAATCAAATCTCGCCATTAATATTAAATTGTTTGATTTGATTTGATTTTGATTTTTTTTATAAATTTAATAAAATTCATTTTTTTTAGAAATTCATTTAACTTAAATTTATCATAAATAGTTTAAATATAGAAAGATTAATTTTAAAATAAAATATTTGAAAATGTGAAAAACAAATAAAAGAACACTACAAGAAAAGGGGGTTTCCCCGATGCACAAAATCGTCGAGAGATATATAAACAGCATCGGAAAAGCCTTTTCCAACGCCTATTTATACGTCAGGACACACGTTGGGACAAATATGTCGAAAGAGGAACTCCCGACGCATCACAAGTTGTGCGTCGGAAGTTCCTAAACATCTCTCGATGTTGTATGAACGTCGAAGATGCTGTCAATTTAGCGTCAGGAAAAAATAGAGGAACTACCGACTTTTTTTAAAAAAAAAAATACCTTCCATATCAACTTCAACACTTCAATCTCAACTTCAACACTTCCATCTCAACTTCAACACTTCAAATTCAAATTTTTAAAACCTACAACTAATTCAAAAATCCTAACAACACTTCAAATTCAAATACAATACTAAAACCTACAACTAATTCAAAATATAAATACTAAAACCTACAACTAATTCAAAATCTAAATACTAAAACTAATTTGAAATCTAAAACCTAAACCTAATTTGAAATCTAAATACTAAAACTAATTAACTAAAGCAAAACAATAACTAAACTAAATCACTTATCGGAATGAAGAGCAACGACGGAGACGACAACGAACGGTCGGAAAAGGACAACGACAAGCGACAACGTGGATCTCTCTCCTTCTCGACCTCTCTCTCAACTCTCTCGGCCTTCTCCTTTTCAATTCTGTGAATTACAGAACCAAAAAGGTTTTTATAAAAGAATTCCCGACGCATATCTAAAACATAGGGAGACACCCTCTATTCTCGATGCATTACTTATGACGTCGGAAATGGCTAAACTTTTCCTAACGTTTTACTTATGACGTCGCAAAAAATGCAAGAATTAAATATTTATTTATCTTCTCCCGACGTCTTGATCTACGGCGTCAAAAATAATTGTATCGGTCGACGTGTATTTTATGCGTTAGGGATTGACCTTTGTTCCAACGTTGCTTTTGTCGATGCCTTTTTCGGCGTCAGGAGAACTTCGATTTCTTGTAGTGGAAGTAAAACAAATAAATGACATGAAATAGTAAAATTTTAGAAAAAAAAAGTTAAATACGAGGACTAAATGCGTAAATTAATCAAAATTAATTTTGTAACTAAAATAAATTAAAAATAATATTCTTTTTAAGATTATTAAATTAATTAAAAAGTAGTAAATTTTAAAAAAGTAGGTAAGGCTATGGGGAGTTGAAGAGAGATTAGGAAGAAAGGGAGGGAGTGAGGGAGGGAAGAAGGGTTATGATAAAGGGGCATTTGAAAAAATGGCAAAATAAGTTATAATAATTAAGTTCATAGCACACACACTTTATTATTTGCGAAAATGGCAAAAACGAAGCCCAACCCACACCTCAAGAGGTAAAATGTCACAAATGCCATCATTACTAATATACGTTTAATACACCTTATACACGTTTGATACACCTAATATACCCCTTGATACACCTGATACTTCTTGATACACTTGATACATTTGATTGATATACTTGATGCACCTGATACTCTTTGATACACTTGATACTTTTTGATACACACCTGAAACATTACTAATATATGTTTGATACACTGCAAATATATTTAGTATTCTTCACTTACATAATTGTTTGATTAAATGCACTTGATATGCTTGAAGTCCTACTTATACACTTGATATATACTATTTGATATACACTTGTAAACTTGATTCATAAACTTTACAATGATTCACTTTACTGATATGCTTTAACAATATATTGTTGATATACTTGATAATGATACACTGAGTTACATCATTCATATACTTAATAATACTCTAATGAACTGCATAAAATTTGAAAAAACAAAAGTTACGTATTAAGTATATTAATCAACTAATACATATAATATAAGTATATCACAACACTATGAAATTGAGACAAAGTAAAACCAAAAAATTAATGTAAAAAAATTTTAAAAAATCATTTGGAATCAGATTCAACTCAAAATACACATCGAAAAAAGAAAGAAAAAAATCACAAATGAAGTTAAATTATTCCGATCAACAACTATTATATTTTATTTCATATTGCAGTTATTGTACTATTGATATTTAAAATTAAGATTAAGACAAAAAGAATAAATAATTTTTCTAGTATAAGAATAAACAAATAATTAGGACCTTAAAAAATGACAGAATAAATAAATAATGAGTAGGGCACTAAAAAGAGAAAGAGAAATAAGTTATTGAAGGGTAGTTTGGGAATAATAACACATTTAAGATGGAGAAGTGAAAATTTTGTCATATTTGCAAAATTCTAAAACAATGTGCTACAATTGTTATATCATATTCTCGAAATATTATCCTATGCAATTTTCCTATGATAAATCTAAAACAAGAGTTATGATAACCCTTCCCACAAACAAGAGTTGGGTTATCATAACCCAAGTGCATAGTGATAACACTTGGGCCAAACACCCCCTAAGTTTTTCGGACTTACTACTTTTGTCGTTGGAATAATTATAAAATAGTTAAAAAAAATACTTTCTCGTTTTATTAAAATAAATTTACATAAATATAACCAAAGTGGTAAATATTTACGATTTGTATAACAATTTAAGAAAAACTCATGACGGATTATTTTTTCATAAATTTCATATTTGCTCTTATTGGTTTTATTATTGCAGGATAAATTTTCAATTCTTTCTCTTATTCTTCTTTCTGATGTATTCACTTCCTTTCTGAGTTATTCATGTGCTCCTTTAAATATTTTTCCTCTTGAACATTCTTCCTCATCTTCGACAATATTTTTCCTCTTGAATACTATGATATATTCTTCCTCATCTTCAACAATATCAAAATCGTTTATATTTCTCTGTCAAGACTATTGCAATGAGTTTGTTTTTCCATAAGAATTCTAAATATTTTCTTTTGTCTGGATTGTTTAGACGATTATAAAATTTTGTTAAGAATTCTATTTTTCATTATGAAAATCATTTTTGTTTTTATTTGTGGTTCTAAATTTCGTTTTCATTTCAAAATTTTAGAAGATTTAAGTATTACAGTAAGAATTTTGTATTTCATTATGAAGGTCGTTAGTTTGAAGTTTTTCACGATCATTTACATTGAATAGAGAATTCTATATTTCATTATGAAGATCGTGTTTGTGGTACAAATTCTAAATTTCGTTTTCATATCAAATGTTTAGAAAATCTAAATATTACTATAAGAATTATGTGTTTCGTTATGAAGATCGATAGTTTGATGTTTATCACAATCATTTACATTGAACTACATGATCATTTACCACGATCAAGACTATTGTTTACCAATATCAACATGATTGTTTACTATATTCAATACGATCACCATGGTCAAACGATGGTGTACCTAAGTAAACACGATCGTTCACTTCATTCAATATGATTGTTTACTATGGTCAAACAAACGTTTATTATGGTCAACACGATTGTTTAATGTATTTTATTTCACTGCATGATCGTCTATTCTTTGCATTGTGTTTATTATTATCGTTTTGTACATTTTATTCTTTTATTAAGTGATAGGTGTATATCTAGGTCTATCTATTTCTTTCTATCGCTATTAAATACTTAACTGTATTTTCTTTTACAGAATACAATGTCTATTCCTATCATTGTTTTTTATGGAGGTCAATGAAATGGATGTAATGTCTATGAGAATCACTCAGTTGCTAGAATTTTGGTAGATGTCTGAATCAACTTTAATTATTTGGTCAGCATAATATACAAATAGATTCAATTGGATGGATGTTGGCTTTTTAGTCCTTAATCTCAAACTAATTAATTTTAATTAATTAATGTTTTGATGATAGCAAATTTGAATTTTTATTGACAATTTTATTATTTTAAATATCAATAACGTAGAGCTCGAAACAATTATTCTAACGTCTCTTGAATCACCCAAATCAAAATTCGAATGAAGAAAATATTACTGAAAGAAGCTTTAACGAAAAAATATCCAAGATGGTGACGTGGCGGCCAAATATTCAATTTGAACCAATTAGAGAAAGCCACTTGGAGCAATAGAGGAGTAATACATGTGGCTTTTGTTTTTGCTTTTTGTTTTTTCTATTGACTTTTAAAAAGAAAATGAATTTTATATTATTATTTATCTTTGTATCTAACGGCTAGTTTTTTTTAAAAAGATGATTAACCTCTTTTATTGGGCTTTAAACAAATTATTTTGATAAGACATATTATTATATTATTATTTGTGTTATGTCTAACGACTAATTGAGTTTAAATCTCAACCATTCAATTTTCTTTTACTTACAATGACCCAAAATGATTTTGGATTTATCTTTTCCCTCTTCTTAAATACTTCATTTTCCCCAAAATTTTAACATTATTCAACTTTACAATCCTCAAAAAGTGCAAAAGCCAACATTGTTATTCTCTCTAAAGCTTCCAATTTTTATTATTTTCATCTTGTCCTTGAGAGAATTCTTATTGTATTGTGAGGATTAAATATTGTGAGCTTCAAATTGTATATTCACCCTTTTAGATAGTTTTCCTTTGTGTGATTTAAAACTTCAACTTATTGTAACGGTTGGATCCTAACCCGTGGAAAGAATCGAGTTTGCTCTTAAATACGAAAAAGGAACAAGTAGCAGTTCAACTCTAATACGTGGAAAGAGTAAAGAAAATTTTCAATTAAAATCCCAAGACGTGCTTAGGAAAGTGGATGTAGGTTGAGTTTGACCGAACCACAATAAAACTACGGTGTCTTCTTCTCTAACTCTTTTCTAATTATTTTTGCATTTAATCTTAGTTACATATTCTTGTTGGTTAAGTTTGATTGCATACTCTATTTCATATCTTTTTATCAATCTTGTTATTTAACATATTTTAGAAATTTTATTTATTTAATTTAAAAATTATCTAATTAATTTAATTTAGGCTTATTTGTTAAAAAGTTTAATTAAACCCTATTCACACACCCCCCCCCCCTCTAGGGTTGCCATACTGATCCAACAATGGATTGGTAGAATTATCCATTTTACTTGATTTTTGTAAAAGCAGCGTCTCTTGAATTTAGATGTTTGCAAAAAGGGTGCAAATGGTATGTTAGAGTATCTTGTTATAAAAGAGCGAGTTGTGGATGCTATAAAAATACATTTCTGACCATAACTGTTTACTGAATACTACCCAAAGTTGTCACATGCAACCTTCTTCAACAGTAATTGGCAGTTACTTGTTAGATGGTTTTAGGTTCATGTCTACTAATCGTTTCATTCCAATAGCAATTATCCATAAGGCTTGTACAAATCTTGGAGTTAATATAAGTTATCAAAAAGCTTGAAGGACAAAGGAGCACACAGTAAAGATATTAAAAGGTGATGCTGTTGAATCATACATGTTGATTAATTCAAAGCTTCTTTGATAAATTGGTTGAATCTAACTCAGGTATGGTTAGCTTTCTATATCAAATTTATATTCATTTGCAGATAGATGAGGATAGATAAATATCACAGTCTATCTAGAGAGACAAATATTAGCATCTATTAGAATCTATTTATTCTCTTTTGTTATTGTTAACAGAAATGTTTTGTAATTTTTATAGGTACATTTCAAGTTTTTCTTTATGGTTTTTGGTGCATCAATTGAGGGGTGGAAATATTGTAGACCTATCATTTTTGTTCATGACACGTTTTTTAAGTGTAAGTTTGGTGGCATCTATTAACAATCAAATTTTTCCTCTTCCACTTACTATTGTAGATTCTGAAAATGATGTTAAATGGACATGACTATTTGAGAAGATATGAGGTAGCTTTTTAGAGCGAGATAATTTAGTCATTGTTTCTGATAGACATTTTAGCATCATTAAAGAAATTTTAAGATTGTTTCTTGATGTTGAGTATTGTGTGCACAAAACATGTCTTATGTAAATTAAAACTCCATTTTAAGGATCCACTACTTGATAAAATATTTCTTTAGTTGTGCTTATATCACCACCATTGATGAATTTGAGTACCACATGACATGTAGGAGTCAGTTTGTCCAAATATCAGAGATTATCTTAGTAATGTTGGTTTTGAGAAGTGGTCTCGGACATATTCATGAAGACGAAGGTACAAAGCGATGACATCAAATTGTGTAGACAGTGTAAATTCATGTTTAAAAATCTCAGAGAACTACATGTGGCTATCATACTTATTTTAGTTAGAGATGTATTGCAAAAGTGGTTTTATGAACGAAGTAAAGTTGCTTTTGCATTGAAGAGTCATTTGACTTCTTGGGATGAGAATGTGTTGCATTTAGAATATGAAAAGTCAACAAGTTTATTTGGTAAGAAATTTTTTTAGTATTTGTATCTTGGATATCAAATAGATTGCTATATGTGATTGACAAAGATAGATAGAAATCTATTTGTTGCCTGTCTCAAATAGACACAGATAGATTGCTATCTGCGTCTATTTGATATATACAGAAATTGAAATCTATATGTGACTGTCTTAGATAGATAGCTATCTTTGTCTATATGTGCCTATTTTCTCTTGTTTGAATTTTCCTTTATTTGTATTATGTATTACGTTAATCCAATTAGTATCACATTGAATACAAAGTAATGGATGGAAATTAATAGTTCATTGTAAAGTTAAACTTGAGATCTTATAGCTCTTGAATATGGGATGTTGAGGAAATTCCATGTGTGCACATGTGCTTGCTGTTTTATGAATGCTTAATTTAGATACCTATGTAATATGAGTTTTATTATAGAGAAACGCTATCGGCAACATACGGTGATTGTATTCAATCTATTAGAACTCATTTCGATTGGAGAGTTGAAGATGATGATGTGAAAACATTACCTCCAATCGTTAAACGTCAAGCTAAATGATCAAGAAAACAAAAAATTTCATCTGTAGGTGAATTTAATAGTTCATCAAGATGTTTCAATTTTAATCGTAAAGGGTATAATAGTAGGACTTGAAAGCAAAGTTTGAACAATTAAGTAAAATATGTGAATATTTTCTTTCACTTTAGTACATATATGTACAAATGTATGATATTAGAGTTGATGAACGACTACAAGATCATGTAAATTTAATTACAAGATACTTTAGATTTAGTTAAGATATCGTTTACATGAAATAAAAAAATTGTGGAGAGTTGACTACATGATTGTGTAAAGTGCACCACAAGATTGTTTAAGATGGATGACTCGATCGTTTAGATTTAAGACCATGATTGTTTAGTTACAGTCACAAGGTCGTTTTGACTTAACTATGTGGTAGTCTATGATATATTACAAGATCGTTTAGCTTTGTTAATGATTGTTTACGGTATTTTACACGGTCGTTTAGACTTTGTAAACATATCATTTATATTTATGTTATAGAATACGCGATCATTTAGACATATACGTGATTGTTTTGACTTAGTTTTTATATATTTACATGATTGTTTTAAAGTATTTAAACAAATACAAACCTCCAGTAAAAAACTAAGTAAAATAAAAAAAAATAAAAATCGTACAAGTATATCATTAACGAAACAAACACTTAATTTATCAAAAGAATTTATCTGCCTAAAATTCTGCCACATACTATTGTCTAAACAATTTCATATTTTTTACAATATTTAGACAACTACGATATGCATTTATTACAAGGCATTTAATAAACTTAGCACAAAAAATCTTACAATCAATCGACTTTTGGTGTTGTAATGTTTCTTTGGATCTAATTATTTGCCATGGACTAAAATTGAATTCTGGTATATTGTCATGTGCAGTATTATGACTATCGATAGGGAGGGGATGCATCGTGTGGATACTTCAAGAGCTTCGTCAACAAGACTTCGCTCAATATATTTGGGCATAGAGTCAAACATCAGGATCTTGCAGTTCTTCATGTCAGCTGCAATAGCCATCCAGTGTTCACTAAGGTTGAGCAACTGAATCACGTAGTAAAGACCTACCCACCCTCTTTTATCTTGGATCATATCAACAGCAGATTCAAAATAGTCATGTGTGCAATTTGGTCTTTCCACCCAACCTCGTCACCCTTTGACATCAACACACAATCATCGAAAAGCCATTTTTAAGCACTATTTCTCTTTTTTTGTCATGTTGAAACAACAAATAAAATAGTTTAGCCAATATATGGTCTATTATGTAATCTAATTTGTATATAAAAATTTTAAAGAAGAATAACTAACCTAAATGACGAAGTTACCACTGTGAATTCAAACGAAAAGATGCTTTCTTGATAACATGTTCCTCTGCACGTGCACCATTAACATATCTATGGTCTATAAAATAAAATAAAATAAAAAGTAAAAAAATAATTTTTGGAATCATAATGCAAAAAAAAAAAAAAATACACAATCGTGTAAGATAAGGTAATTGAAGATTTTCAACTATTACTGGTAATTCCTTTACTTTTTTAGTATCAATAGTCAGATTGTCAACCACTTCACTTACATTTAAGAGCAATTATATATCTCTGCCATCTATGCTAATATCACTGTCTGACTCTTCTTGGTGTCGAGGCGATGTTCTTTCTTAATTCCTACATAGAAAAAGAAAAATAAAAAACACACGTGTTGTTTATTTAGAATTTAAGCAATTCTAAACAAAATAAAGCAATAGATAATGAACTAAACACTAATCGTTGAGTTTTTAAAGTAGGTTCTTGAGGATGTGACCCTTGAAAAGATTGGTCCTCATTGATGATAACATGTTCTTCTTATGTTTTAGTTGGAGGATCTTTGTTATTGTGATGGTCATAATCCTTGTCTAGATTGCGACGATTAGAATCATCATAAAGATTATCGTGCATGTGACGAAAATCATCATTTCGTTGCTTCTGATTCTAATTCTGATAAATAAATAAAAAGGAAAAAAAACAAATGTTAGTAAATGATCGTGTATAAGTAAGCAAACGATCGTGTACATTATCCAAATAATCATGTGGTAAAGGGTGAGCGATTATTAAGATGGGATAAACAGTCGTGTAAGAGAATCTAAACGATCGATTACTTGAGGTACACGACTGTTTACCTAAGGTACACGACTGTTTACCCAACCAATTAACTAACAGAACATTTTTTGAAATTAGACTTTACTAGGACCAAACTCTAGAGCATATGCTTCATTTCTGTGAGACCCAGATCTGAAAAGGGAGACTTGTTGAAGAAGAGCTCTGTCGAGAAAGGTATTTTTTTTTACGAGAAAAAAGCATTCTGCAAGGAAGAATGCGATTGAACGAAAGATGATACCAAGAGAAGCGTGTAAGCTTAAGTACTATCATGTTAAAGTAAGCAATACGAAATGGTTTAGTTGGCGAGGAAGAAGCATGCGGTAAGTGCTAAGAACTAGGCATTGGGTGTGGCATTGCAAAGAGAAATACCTATACTAAGTATGATTGCAACAAGGTAGACATTATGTTAAGAAGATGGACGTTTGTATAAGGTGATTGGACAACCCTCCAAGGCGTAGTTAATGTTCTGTAGCTTTTTTGAGAAGGAAGTCAGACGAAAAGAAGTTTAATTTTCAAGGAAATAAGGTTAACATTTCAAGGGAAGTGTCTATTTGTAACTAACGTTGGACTTCGTGTTGAGTTTGGGTTGGCTGCATAGCACGGCAAAGTGAAAGGATGACACGTGTAAGGTGTGGAACTAACCCCTAGATGTGGTTACTATAAATAGGACCAAGGGCCAAAAGAGAAAGGGCATGAGACACTACCATTCTAAAAATTGTCAAATGGAGTTCCTACTGGAAACGCCTGGTTGAGAGGCCCGCTAAATGAAAAGTAGAAGTTAAAAGAAAGGAAGGAAAGAGTTGGAGGCTAAGTGTTAGCGAGTGGTCCTTCTCACAAATTATTTTTGAATAAAAAGGGATTTCTAAAATGTGTCTTAAACAAATGATTGTTTGCGAGTTATCTTTATAAACAAATTATTGTTGTGGATGATTTTTAATCGTAAAACTGTATTTTCGTGATGGTTTCTATATGTAAAATGTATATCTTATTAATAGTTTTCATAAATGTTTTGAAATGCTATGTTATGCTTCTTATATCCAAAAAAAAAGTATATTCTGAGTAATTGTGTTGTTGTACTACTTCGTAATCATGTTATCTGAATGATATTGTGTTATTACATTATTCTGAGATTGTTTAAGCTAGCGTTGTTGCGTCGTTTATCACGTGATGCGTGGTTTGAGAATATATCGCAAGACATTTGTGGGAATCCCAAGTAACTCATGAGTGGCTGGTGAAAGTGAATCTCAAGTCCAGGCGAGGGGAGAATCCCAGATTGAGGTGAGTTGAGATGTAATCTTGAAGCCAAATGCTTAGTTATGAAGTAGTCTTGCAACGTGAATCCCAAATCTAGGCAAGGAATGATGTGTGAAATATTGTTGAAAGTAAATCCCAGGTTTATCAGACGACGCTGGTTGAAGAGAATCTAGGTCTAGGCAATAAGATGCTGGTGAAAGTGAATCCCAGGTCTTGGCAAAAGGAGAATCCCAGGTCTCGATAATAAGTAGAGATTACGTGATGGCTTGAATCGTGTGGGGATTTATTGTGTTGGTTGTGGTTGTGTTGTTGTAATAAAAGCTTGTGGTCATTAATTGATAGATTGAATTACTTATATCATGTTTGTGTTTCGGCTTGATGTTATTATGTTTGAGTTGTTGTATTCCCAAAAAAGGTATTTTCTAAACTCATCAGTCATCAAGTCTTTAACTTACGTTTTAAGTTTTCCCCTCACTAGGTTGTTAGACATTGAACCCAAGGAATGGAAGTTAGATGTAGACGCCAAGTAAGGAATGAAAATTAGGTGTAGATTCCAAGTAAGCGAAGGAAAGAAGGGTGGTTATGGAAATTTGTACGGCGTGCGAGCCATGTCATTCTATCTCACGTTTAAGGAGTTTAGTTGGTAAGCACATCACTCCTTAATATAGACCGCTTTCACTCAGTTCAGAAGAGAAGGTGAAGGCCACACCTAGGTTGGTAAGGCCAAATGCAAAGAACAAAAAATCTGAAGAACTGAGCCAGGGAAAGGAAGCCTTAAAGGTTGTCCTTGAGTTGGGTTGTTGGGTGATCAATGAGAAGGATAAAAATGAGGTTCTTATACTCCTAAAGACTTTAATGCAAAGAGCAGCGTTAAGCGGTAGATGAAGAAAAGTGGATCAGAAGTCAACCTTTGATTTTACGTTTTTCAAGAAAATGAATGTAATTTGTAAAGTTTGAATTACGTAAAAGTGTTAAATAAAGAGAAGGGATTATGTTATTCTACTGCATTAATATTGTTATTTGAGTTTACCACCTAAGAGTTAAAGTTGGATTGTATTATGTAAAAGTACTAGGCGACGTAGAAAGTCCAAAAGTTGTAAATTTTCCATTGCAGTAAGAAAGTCTAAGCTTAAGGCAAAGACTTCGGAAAGGACAAATTAAGTAGGATAATAAGTTGTTCCGCTTACTAGGCGTTCATCACATTATCTCTCGGATAGATGCACGATGAGTGTATAGGTAGCATGCCCCCATCTAGTTGCAAGAAGTGACATATCGGGTAGGACATGACAATTTCAGATAACTCTAATGCTTGCTTTCTGATTGCGTCATCCATCCTACATACTATGGAAGTTAATATCTACAAGTCGTTACGAACTTCCTTAATCTCCTCGTTTAGTCTTTTGTAAGATTTTGAGTGACTTCATTCTTACTTGGCATTGGATCTGGAATGTTTGTTATTGGTGGTTGGTATGATTTCATATTGGTCAACCACTGTTTGTTCTTCTATTATTTGTGCTGATTGTTGCACAACATAAGTAACCCCAGCAACATTTGGATTGGACTGAAGTGGTAGAGATAATGATGATTCCATATTAATTAAGTCATTGTGATCATATGGCTGATTATTCATACCATCATCAGGAGTATCAATGTCACTGCTGTTACAATCTGGCATTGACTCATTCTCCTCAATCTCCATGTTATCATCCCTTCAAATTTGACTCTCCTTAAAAGCTTTATCTTAGGGTGATAGCTTTAGTTTAGGTAGAACAACAGTCTGCAATGATATAATCAACTAGTTGTTAATACATTGTTTATCAAAGCTAGTCTAAACTAAAACTAAAAAAAATGAAAACAAAACAAAACAAAAATCACTTAAGGTAAATGATCATGCATTACAGTATATGATTATGCAACTTTTATAAACGATTGCTCAGAATTTACACTTACTTTTTTATTCTAGAATATATTGTTGTCCACCATTTGTAGGACGAAGCTTGTGCACAACTCCACCTCAATATTCTAGGGATTGCTCCCTATCTTTCTTTCTTTCTTTCTTTCTTTTTTTTTTTTTGTGGCTAGGTACTTGCAGTTTGAGAATGTTTCATAAGCTCACACATATAGTAGTTAAACAAATATGTTAATGTTGATGTTTAGTTTGAATTTAACTAAAATATATAAATAAATAAAAATGATCTGAAAAGCAAGCACGTAGCCCATGATGTTATAGAATGCGACTGCTTTGGAATTTTGTGCCCTCTTCAACCCGCATGCTTCCTTTTTTTATCTGTAGAATTGCTTCAAACTGTTAAGCAAACGAGTGTAGAAGAAAGTTGACCAATCAAAATTCTTAAAAACCTCTTGGTCATCAACTCTTCCAAAAATATGCATATCGAACTGTGTTTTCTTATCCTTCACCACCAACAGAGTTCGATAAAGAGGACCAAGACAACCTTCACAACATCTTCACCATTACAGCATCTTGCATGTTTTTTCTTTCTCCTTTTAGACCTTACTATCCTTGGTCTAAATAGCAACATCTTGCACCTTATTTTTCAGAATCGTGTGCTTGTTTCCTCCTCTAAATGAAGGGCTTTAAAGTTTGGAGGAAAAGTTTGGAAACCCTAAACTTAATTATTTAAGAGTATGAGTTTTACATGAAGGGACTGAAAAAGTTTGAGAGGAAAAGTTTAAATGAAGCGGCTGAAAACAAAGAGTTATAATTACTCGCTGACAGGTTAATAAACATGAATTGGCCATTTTACAACACACGAATTGACCATTTTGCCCCATAAACCATAAACTCTTCGCATGGTCGCCACGTGGCCTTAATCTATTCATCCTATATCTATACCACTAACCTAAACCTTAAACTGTAAAATCACTTTTATTAGCGTGTCACCGCGCTTTCGTACACGATAGGTGTAAACGATCTTTTAATAACCTAAAGTTCATATAATAATCTACATGATATTGCAATATATTGTGTCACACCATGTTCTAGGTTTTTCCTTCTAACCTAGGTTGTGACATGAAAACACTTTCCAAAAACAATCATTTTTAACTTAAACTTCTATAGATCAAGTATTAGGAATCTTACATAAATTTTGAAAGCATCTCCCCTAAAATATGGGTTAGCCAATCCTGAAAAGGGAAAGATTTTCACTTCTATATGTATATATATGCAATCTTCAAATTCTAAATCACATCAAGTGGGTCTCACCACACACTCATCAAGACTATTCCATAGTTCAAGTAGAACTCATATCCAAAGTAGATATTACTTTCAAAATAATTACAGTGACCTCTCAAAACACGAGTCCTTAGCATCACTCTTGCTATATCTAACTACCCCATGAAGGAATACAAAACTTTGTATATACATACAAAAGGAATCAGAGTCCACAATCAATGATAGAGTGCTCAACAAATGCTTGTTCCTAGACTACTACCTGAGGGGAAGAAAAACATTAAAAAACGTGAACTAAAACTCAGTGAGTGGTAAGTTTTTAGAAATAAAAGCTTGTAAAACATGTTCTCGAAAATGTGTAGATATGCATCAATAATAAAATAATAATTAAAACATTATCATCACATTTTACTGCTTAGGTGTGGTGGTGTGTGTATGTGGTTAGTTCACTTCGACTCAATATGTGAAGTGTGGTTAAGTTTATATTTTAGTTTAGGTGATACATCACTAATCAAGTTTACTGTATGCGATATGTTCACTATGTCTCTCTATATCGCGTAGTAACTAAGTTCTCGTTGAGTACAAGTTTTCCTACTACTTGCCCAAGTGTAAGCAAAACAGTAGATTTATATGGATGATCTAGGATCAAACACAGGGAATTGATTCAATAAATTAGTTCTAGGAATTACTTATCATCTAGGCGAAATGGCGAAATGGTAATAAGATGGCGAAATGGTAATGGAAACTCGCTTGTATTCGAGAAATGAGTGAAGGAATGTCTATGCATTATCAAGTGATTAAGTAATGCGATAACTTTGATGCGATATAACTCACTCAATCATGCTTATAATTAAGGAGTGCTTTTCTTGAAACCATTATACGCCACACATGGTCGCCACACATGGTCACCTTTTAGGATCATATGACTAAGTATGATTAGGCGAGATAAATCTAGAAGAGGTCACCTATAAATGGTATATGACTTTGTAATTAAGGACAACAACCTTTTGACGCCTAGTGCCCACACATGTTCACCTTAAAATGTTGGAAGTGATCTTGCAAAGGAAGAGAAAACTCTTTCTTGCGCGCATTAGCTATGTCCTTGCTACTTATCATCTCGGATAGTTGGCGACTTACGTTGGCCAAGTGATGAGAATAGCTCAACTAACGTGATAAGACTTATAAGCAACACTTCTTATCAAAAACTTATCACTAACCTAAACTACAAATAACACATTGACTGATGGAGAGTGAAGACGTGATGGATTAAAAAGGTATAATAATGCAATATATTAAAGAAAGTAAGTCTTCGACCATTGTACAATATGAACACATATATTACATAGAAATAAAAAAAAATGAAAGACAAAGAAGATGAAGAATATTACAAGTTAGGGAAAATGGAAAATATGAAATCTTCTCCACTTGGAAGTTAAGCTCTCACTCTACAATCTGGCCACAGAAGAAGAGAATGGACTTTACAGATGGCGAAAAGGCTACTTCTTTCTGTCTCTCTCTAGATTTTGGTCTATTCAGGCATCTTTGTGATCCATTCAGACCTCCCCTCTTTGGTGAGAAATGAGACTTTTTATAGGCAACTTTTGGCAGGAAAACTTTTGTTCTTTTGAACATTTCAGCGATGTACTCCAAAAGTTGTATGTGGCATGTAACATCATCTCCAACTACAATTCTTGTCGTCTAGAAATTTATTGTAGTGAAATTTGTTCAATTTTAATTTGGCCTCTTTCTCTGCTACCAAGACCAAAGAGGGCACAAATTTCTTCAATTTCAATTTGGCCTCCTCCTTCACCACGAAAACCAAAGAGGGCATATATTTCTAATTTGGTTTCTTCCTCGGTTACCAAGGTCCACGGAGGAACAAGTTTTTTCCTAAATTTTAAAATCTCGTCTTTTCTTAGGTGAACCTTGGCTTTAGCCTCTTCCCCCATATGTTGCTTCTCCGTAATAATTTTCTTAAGTCAGCCCCTAGAGTTTATTTGCTTTTTACTACCTTCAATTTTGCCTCAGCTAGGCCACAGTGGTGCCTCAGATTCTGAGAGCGAGGCAAGTTTCTTATAGCTTTTTGGAGTTGCTTTTCTTGGTTAGAATTGATATTTCCTCGTTGACTCATTCTTCCTTATATTATAGACTTTTTTGCAGATTATTCTTGTTCCCCGTAAATAGAACCAACTATCGATGGCAAAACTCGACCAAGTGAAGTTATTTTACTTTCTCACGTGCCTCCAATGGTAAATTTGTAATTTGAAGAAGAGGTTACCTACAAAATAAAGAAAAGATAACACATCAATGTGGTGCTTGCTACAAACAGTTTGACGTTTGAGCAATTAGTTTTTAGGGAGGAGTTGAGCTTACCTTTAGTAAGGTTGTCATGCTTTATTTATAATAGGGTTAACAATCTTCCGTATCTCTTTCGTATTTGGAATCTACCTCATTTTTGTATTCCTAGGCGCTTAGGCCTGAATTTGGGCCACTACGGATGTTCCAAATTAGAAGGTTGCTCTGAATCAACCACTCGTATGGAGTTACTCAGGTCACCCTCAACTTGGCTTCAATCGATGAGGATGAGGCAAGTCGACAGGCTGCAAATGCTCAATTAGCCTCGGCCTCAGTCTTCAGGGTTGTGGCGATCCAATTGGATTCTGAACTAATTTCATTTCCTCTCTATTTGTTTTGAACTCTTATGGTCTATTTCATGTCACTCTTAGGTTTTTTTTTTTAGAATTAAGTAACACTTCTGATTTTATTGTTATGTTCATCTTGTTATTAGTCCAGAATTACCCACGAGAGTTTCAATTAATACAATGTCCATCTAAATTTAAGATTGTATATCTTCGATTTTGTTTAAGTTTTTAATTAAAATTGTAACAAAAAAATAATTTTTTGTTGGAAAATTGTCAAAAATAGCAAATTCGACAAAATATTTACAACATATAACAAAAATTTCAAATTCTATCAATAATAGATATTGATAGACACTGATATAATTCTATTATTGATAGACACTGATATAATTCTATCGGTGACATTGATAGACAGTGATAAAAGTCTATCAATTTCTATCATTGGTATAATCCAAAATTTTACTATAACTTGTAAATATTTTAATTTATTCTTTTATTTTTAAAAATGTCTTTTTCTTTTTGTTCTCTCTCGATACAAACAACTCATGTTCATTTTACAACCAAACCAGACCAGGGAAGCCATTGCCACTAGACTTGGTTCGGTTTGGTGTTTTGCCCATGCATCACGAGATCTCCACGTGTTGAATTTTTGGCGGTCGAAATTCATTTCAGCTTCGTTGCGAAAGTTTCATCTCCGCTCTCCAGCTTCACAGAAGCCATTGCCACTGGAGTTTCAGAGGCTTCAATCGGTAACCAAATTTCGGCAGTGCACTCGTTTAATTGCAAGCGTTGAGTAAGTTTGGTCATTCAACGTTCTCTTCCTGTTTAATTGCCACTCATTTCCTTCGGTAACAGTAAACTTCCTTGGTTAATCTTAATTTTGCAACAAGCGATAGCGAAATTAACGAGAAGATGAAAAAAAAAGGGAGAAATGTACTTAGATGATTTAGAAATGCGTTTTCTTGAAAAGTTCTTCGTTCCAATATGGAAGGAACAATCGTTATTTTGGAGTATGGGAGTTAGAGAAAATGCTTGCGCTATTTTAAAATTTTGACGAGGATTATTCTGATTATCTTGTATAGATGGATGCTGATATGTTTTTATTTTTGTTTATTTTAAACAAATTGTGAACCCTTCCCTGTTAGTGGGATTGAGATTATTGGTTGTTTACTATAGTGACTTACAGTTAGCTTAGTTAGTTTAATTATCCAGTAGTGGTTTAACTAAGTATATTGAACTGGATTTGTTGTAACGAGCAAAGATTTGGTTGAGATCAACAATGAAAAAGAACTTTAAGCTTCTTTTCTCCCTTTTTATGACAACTTTTTTAGGGACATTAATGTTCTGATCTTAGTAGCAGGGTTCTCCTCGGGCATGTCATACTTGATAAACAGAACTTTTTTTTAGTTGTCAAATATTCGTAAATCCAGAGACCACCTTAAAGAAATTGTATTTCTGGAAAGGAAGATCTTGGATTTTCTCAGCTCAGTCAGGGAGGCTGAGAGAAGTATTCCATTTCATTGAGAAACTAAAGTAGATACTTTGAAATAGATTCACACAAAAGAATGCCTTTTACCTCAGAGGGAAGAGGGCTAAATCCTTGGCTTTTCATTTCTTTCCCTTTTTTTCTTTTGACGGAGTAAAATTTCTTTTAAGGAACTCTATTTCTAATTTTCTTGGTATTTTTTTCTACGGCTAATGCTATGTTTACCTCAGAATTTTTCATATTTACTTTGATAGTTCATGATTTGCTTGTTCTTCATGATTTTCATATTTGATAGGAGCCTACTGTCAGACCCCCAAGTCGTTTGACACCTGCCAATATGGAGATCTGTGCTCCAAGGTATTCATTCTTTTCTATACTAAAAATTACTTCTTAATATCTTGTTGACTTGAGCTTCAGTTCTAGATTGCTAGATTGCCGGCTCTAATTTCTGTTCCCCTTCCTGAAAAGGTTTGACGATTAACACTACATCTGGAACTTACTTGAAGCAATGTATCAAGAAGAAAGCCTGTTCTGTATTTTTATTTTTCTCTTCTTGTAAAATGTTGTTTCAATTGAAATGGATTTAGGTTATTGTCTTTAATGTAGATGTGATTAATGCTGATTTCTGTTATGTCTATAATCATGAACAATTGGACAATAACTGGTAGCTCCAAATCATTATTGTCACTACGTTTGAGAATTTTGAGATCCTGATGCCATTATTACTTATTTTATAATCTTGCTTAGGACTTGTCTGGACAACCAAGTTTTACTGAGTTCTAAGAATGCAACAAAGTTAAAGAGGGAAAACTTGAATAACCCTTCATGCAATATGTCAACCTGGAGCTTTAGGACAGGTTCTTGCAAGTTGATCCATTCTCATGAACCTTCTGTAACAACACGTCCTCAGAGT
>JBBPDI010000023.1:16259045-16277595 GCA_037974545.1 Cucumis variabilis
TAAAAATAGATAGTTGTACTCTTCGCTTTGTAGATATATTTTTATGTCCATGGATATAACCAATCAACCTTGAGTTGTCTCTTAACAAATTGCTTATAACTACAATTAGGTCAAATTATCGTTTTATCCCTGTAGTTATTTCAAACTCCTTAAATAGAATTGATTTCTCTAATGAACAAATAGTTTATAGTGCAACTATAAACTAACACTTCTCAAACCAGTGAGAGGTTTAAGACCTGGATTCAGTTATTAAGTGAGCAATTTATTTATTGTCCCAAGGAATGGGAAGGAGTGATTTTGTATTGTGCAGTTATGTTCCCGGCTCTTCACTCAAACAAATTCCTAAAGTGGTAAGTTTGTTGAGTCGGTCACTCTCACGCATACAAATTAAAAGATTGCTATCATAAACAAGAGTTCACAACTCACTTAGGATTAAAGTCAAGTCTCATATGGTCATCCTAGTGAAAAATTAGTTCCTTCAAGTAATAGTGTTATAAATAGAAACTAATTGTCTTGTGGTCTTATCTATGTATCTTTAGTTTTTTTTTTTTATAAGGAACAAATATATTCAATGAGCAAAAGATAAACGGCAAGGGACAAGAAGGCCCTCTCCAAGAGAAACTAAAGAATAAGGGTTTTTCACTTGTTGAAAATCATAGAAAGGTTATAATTACAAAAGTGTTTGGTGTAATTCATACTCCACCAAGAAATTTGTGTTGCAACACAATCTAAAAAGAATCAAAAGAATTATAATTGTCTTAAAAAATACACCACAAAAGGAAACAAGTAGCACAACTCCACAAGATGTGACCTTTCGGACTAAAGCCTCTAATTTTAAGCCCTTCCAACATCCAACTGTCAATCTTTCTAGGAAGACAAACCTCTACGTCAAAGATTCTAAACAGCGTACCAAGCTTTCCTAGTGAAAATGCAATGCAAAAATAAGTGGTCTAGGGTCTTCTCGTCTTTGAAACAAAGGTAGCACATCAAGGGGTTGAGCAGGGTGTGCTGGAATTTTTTTTTTTCTCTCAAGTGTTAAGACTTTTATATGCAAGTGACCATAAGAAGAATTTCACCTTTTTCAGGATTTGTCTTCCAAATGTGGCAAATCAAGGGAGCAGCAATTGAGGGAGATCTCTTGGTTAATTTAAGAAAGATAGACTTCGTAGTAAAGCTGCCATTAGCATTAGTTTAAAACTATCATGATCGTCCGAAGGGGCCCAAGAATGAAGAATTTTCAGAATGGCCAAATTCCAAGGACTAACATTACACCAATAATCAGCAACAAGAGCATCATTGTTCAGCAATAAAGGGAACAAACTAGGGAAAGTTTCTGCCAAAGCACACCACACCAACTGACCTTCCAAAGTTTGATTTTTGTTCCCTTACCGAACAAATCAGGCGAAAAAATTAAAGAAAGACTCCTTATGTTTCAAAATGCCAGCCCATAATCTATAAGACCTGCCCATGTTTGGAGCTTTAATAGACCATTCATTCTCCTCTAATCGTAAATAGCCACAATTAAGTGTCTCCATAACCCATTGTTTTCCTTGCTAAATCTCTAAAACCATTTAATGAGAAGGTCATTGTTCTTATGCCTAAAAGAGCCAATCCTAAGACCACCATAACAGATCGAGTGAGAAGTACACTCCATTTGACAAGGTGAGTAGCCAAGTTCGTAGGCCCCCCTGTCAAACAAAATTTTTGATCATCTTTACAATCTATTGATAACACCAACTAGGGCTTGTACAAGGAAAAACAAATAACGAGGCTATTCAAACTCGATTACATTAGAGTTGATATGCCACCTTTAAGGAGAGACACATTCCTCCATCTATCAGTTTTATATCTGAATCGCTCTTCAAAGACGTTCCAAACCTCTTTCCTATTACAACCCTCTTCTGTAGGAAAACCCAGATAGTTAAAGGGGACGTTATCCACCATCAATCCAAAGTACTAGCATAAGGAGACATATCGTTGCTATAGAGGTTAATCCCGATTAATGATGTTTTAAAGCTATTAAGGGATAACCCAACTCCTAAAAGAAAGAGATTGATCACCTTCCATCAAAATCTCTAAATTTTTATTCTCCCAAGAAGAGAATAGAAGAGTATCGTCTGCATATTGAAGGTGGGTAAGGTCACCTAACATACTATCAAATTGAAAGCCTCTTATGGCCCTTTTCTCATTACAATAGTAAATAATGCAACTAAGGGAATCTCCCACAATTGTAAAAAGAAAAGGGACGAGTGGATCACCCTAACAAATGCCCCTTTCATTAAAAAAAAAATATCTTTTCCCTAGGCCTACCATTAACAATTATTTAGAAGTTAGTCGTCGATAAGCATCCTCAGATCTATCTCCTCTATCTTCTACCACAACTTGTTAAGTTTCATAGTCATGTCAAGAAAAGACTAATCCACATTGTCATAGGCTTTTTTCAGATTGAGCTTCATCAACACTCTTTTTATGCCTTTTAAAGACCACTTATCAATAACTTCTGAAGCAATCAAAATAGCATCTAGAATTTGTCTCCCTTCCACCAAAGTTATTTGAGTATCATTAATAATTGAGGGGAGGACTTTTTTAAGTCTTGTTCCAAGCACCTTAGAGATAATTTTATACAAGCAGATAATTAGGCTTATGGGTCTGAAATCACTGACACTGGCCACCTCTTTTTTTTTTTTTAGATGAGACAAACATGAGTTTCATTGCATCTTCTGTTAATGATTTTGTTTTTTAAAAAAATCTTAGAACAACTTTGCTAAGTTAGCTTTCAAAAAGTTCCAAGATTTTTTATAAAATTCTCCAATCATACCATCTGGTCTAGGGGACTTGAGTCAACCCATCTCAAAAACAGCATCTCTAATCTCTTTTTCTCCAAAAGGGGTCTCAAAGAGTTAAAAGCTTGTAAACTAAGGGTTTTCCAATTGAAACCATCACAATGAATGAAGAAGAAGTTTTGGTGACATACAAACTTGAAAAGAAGCTAAGGATCTCATCCACAATCTCCTTCTTATTTACTAGAGCTTGCCCATCAATGCTCATCAACGAAGAAATAATACTTTTACTTTTATGGGTCAAAATTCATCTGTGGAAGAAACCAGAATTCTCCTCCCTCTCACAAATCCATTGGAGCTTACATTTCTGAATCTAGATTTTTGTTCCTTAACAATCAAATCAAGTAAAGCCCCTCTATAGTCTTATCTTTCCAAGGCATATCCTAAGTAAATGAACCAAATTCTTCAAGTGTATCAAAAGAGTTAATCTTATCAAGAAGCACCTATTTTTGGGAGAAAATGTTGTCAAAAGTTTTATTATTCCAACCTTTTAAGTAAACTTTCAAACCTTTGAGTTTCTCCATAAAAGAGTAAATAGGTCATCAGTGTATAACCATGCTGCACTAATTCTCAATAGTTTTAAGTAAAAGATGATGATCCAACCATGCATTTTCAAATCTCAAGGGGATAGGACCCGAAGATTGCACCCTCAGTTTCAAAATAATCGAAAAATGGTCAGAGGTGAGACATGGAAGTCTTTCCTCACTAACTTCTCTAAAGTAATCAACTCAAGGCTTAGAAAGCAGAAATTTATCAAGCTTAGACGCAGCAGACCTGACTCTGGATTTGGACCAAGAGAAAAAGTTGTTTTGAAAGGGGATATCAACTAAATCCATCTCTCCAATCAAACAGTTAAAGATGTTCATACTTTTAGTAGCACGAACGTTGGAGTTCTTCTCATTTATCCACCTCACCACGTTAAAGTCTCCCCCAATACACCAATACTCATTGCAAAGACCAAATAAACCAATAAGTTCTCACTAGAACTAATCTCTTAGCCTATAAGAAGAAGGACCATACACGCTTATAATCCACCCAAGAAACTAGCATTAGTTTTGCAAAGAATAGAGATAAAAAAAACTGACCTTGAATAGAGTCAGTCACCATGATCAACTCCTCTTTCCACATAAGAAGAATACCACCCGAAGAGCCACAGGCTTCTAAAGTAGCCCACCCAACTAAACAACTACTCCAAATCGATTTTCATCATCTTACGGTCAACAACACTAACCTTAAATTCCTGAAAACTAACATCCAGATTGAACTTCACAAGAAAAAATTTAACCACAACTCTTTTGAGGCGAGCATTAAGACCCCAAAAGTTGCCAGAAATAATTAACATGGATCACCAATCAAGAACCTGGGAAGTACTGGCTTTGGCTGCTTGAGCTTCCCTTTCCTAACTACCAAGTAAAGCTTTAACTTCTCTAGTGAGCTTCTTATTAATCCTCATGGAAGCCCCACCTTTCTCTACGATTTCCATTTAGTCACTGCCTGGATGCATGTCATACTCAAGAAGCACTACAACCACTTCCTTACTTAACGGGGACAAATTTTGCAGAGAGGCAACAGGTTCTAATTTAGTAACACTTTCAATTTCAGTCGTCTCTTCATTAGACATTATAAGATCAATGTTTTCCTCTAAAACCATCAACTGGAGGCCCCATCTTCGCTTTTGTCATTAAACTCATCACCTTGAAAGATCCTCTAGACATCGAATGAGTAATTCGAGACATGGAGCAAGTCATCTGTATCTAAGGGGGCAAATTTATTTTCAGAAAGGAAGCTACCAGGGTTGGAGAAAGAAATGTTCGAATTTGGTTCAAATTCAGTTAGGAGGCAGGCAGTGGTAAACGTCGAAGTTGATGGGCAATTGGTTTGGTTTGTGGAGCGCTCTTCGTAAAGAAGGGACAAACTTCATCTTTTTCAGCAAATTTTATTCTTTGAGCTTGAAGACTTTTTTGAAAGAAATATTTGCACTGGGGGCTTGGGTAATTAACCTAGGGTGGGCCTCTTGGAGAATGGGCCTTTGAGCTATTAAGTAATCCATCATAACACCTTTTCCTTTAAGATCAAAATGGCCAATTTCATTAGCTTGGCCCATTATGGTTGATTTGGGCGCCAAATTTAAACCAGTTTCATGTATGTCTGACTCCATTCGGAAGAAAGGATTATTTTTCTTTGAGACTTCTATTGTCGTACTTGCCAACCTAGGAGGTTATGTAATATAGAATGACAACCTCATATTGGAGTTCTCTACATGCCAGATATCAATCGAGTTTGTGTCTAGGCAACTCGAACCTTTGAAGAATTTCTCAACTTGCTTCGATGAGAAGGATCCATGGATTTCGGTGACGATATCTATGAGAAGGATAGGATCTTGGAAGGTTGCAACCTACACAAGGAAAGAATCAAGGTCATCTATCAAATCAAAGTCAACCAGAATAAAACCACAGTAATTTCCTTTAACTTTGATGGCCACTTCCACACAATCAATGAGCTTGAATGCTCTTTAGCATAATCAATAAAGCCTCAAAGCATGTCACAAACCTTCTTAAAAATCTCCTCATTCCATAAATGTAAGAGGAGGTTTCTCAATTTAATCCATCCTCTATAAGAGGGAACAAACAACATTTTTCCATGAATTTTTTAGTCCCATCTTTCTAATTTCAGAGTTAAAGGAGCATAAGTGGCCCATCCCTTATTCATCGTGGGAAGTCTTTCCAAAGTCTTATTAGGCATTGGAGCAGGGCTTTATCAGGAAGAAACAGATTGATGATGAAGGTGCGTTGTGTTTGAGCTTGAAGAGCTTCCAATATTATATTCCAATCATTGTGAAAATCACGTTTGGTGACTACCAGGGTGGTCCTTCCAACAAATCTTTCTTACCCTTTTTTCGTTCTTTTTTGGTTTCCTCGTCAAAGTGGTAAGGTTTGGATCTTGGAGAGATTGTAGACTAAGAAATGTTGGAACTTATGTCCTAAAAGTCGTAGTTTGTAGTTTGTAGTTTAAAATTATATTCTATTAAATAAAGTGATTTTTAAGGACTTGTTAGTGAAAATATAATACTATATTCTTGAATCCAATAAATTAAGGTCTCGAGGCTATCTAGTGTAGATTTGAACTTTATGTAAAGACATAAACGTGGATCAAGTACAGGTATATATCCCAAATGGTTTATAGTGTATGAATAAGGTTAGGTGCCTTATTCTAGAGACATTGTGAATGCAGTCTGCTTTGTAGTTAGTACAAATGATGTGATCTTGTATCATTCATGTAGAGACATGGAAGTGGAGGCATCCTATGTAAAGAGTTTACATAAGACTGGAACCATGGAATAGTCACTTTTAAAGTTATAACATCGTTAACTGTATAAATCTGACTATTTCGATTATTGATGACCTAGGTAACTTAATCTTAATTTTGAGCTAACTATGAACTTCTGTTCACACAAAATTATCCTTAGATATGCATAGGTGAGGGCAGCTCAACGTTGCTGGCCCAATAAGACTTCCATTTCAGGGGTAAGATTGGGTGGATGGCTAGGAACATAAGGTGCAAGACGGAATTCACTCTTGCCCGCTTTAGGGATTATAGATAGGTTGTTCTCTTAAGAACTAAATCCAAGTCTTGAACAAGGGGTCCCACTCTTTCATTGGTCCGAGAGGGATTCAGTTTATAGGTTAAACCTTAAACCAATTATTCAATAGCGGATCGATGGAAGTTAAGGAGCAAGATGTAATCTTGGAGGTAAAATGGTATTTTGACCCACCTGAGGTTATGAACAACCTGTGAAGGATTAACTTACTGATCTTGGTTATATCAGATGGACAGAAATATATTTATAATGAGGGGAGTGCAACTACTGGACTTCAGTGGAATGACCCGTTAGTTAACGAATGTTAATTAGCTTGATCTAAAAGTGTTTAGCCAGTTAATCTTGGATCGTTGGAGCTCATGATCTATAGGTCCATTAGGTTCCTCGCTAGCTCATATGGAATATACTTAGAACAATATGTTGGATTAATTCAAATTGTTCGAATTAGGTAAAAAGAGAGAGAAAACGATGAATATATGTGATATAGCCATCAATTATAAGTTTGAGATAGAGCTTTATGATTAAATTCAATTTAAATATTAAAAATATGAATACGGATTCATATTCGAAAGCTCGGAATTGTAAAAAGTCAAAATGTTGATTTTTTACTTTGAAAAGTCAAACTTTGACCGGTCAATATATTCAAATATAATTTGAATTTCAAGAAAATGAATGCAGATTGCTCGGAAGGTCAAAATTAGTCAAGAAAGTCAAAATGGTAAAAAGTCAAAATGTTGACTTTTTTACTTGAAAAGTCAAAGTTTGACTTTACTAGAATGGTCAAATGACCATTTTGCCCCTTGATTATAGTTAGTGAAAAATTCAACATTTTGTTGGATAAACTCACTCACTCTTATTGAGCTAAGTGGAAACTCATGGTAACGACACCAAGCCCACTAAAAGAAAATGCAATAGTGACTAATTTCACTAATTATAAGTGAAAAGTGAGGTGTTGAATTTGGGTAAACTAATTACATGCAAAAATTGCATGTAATTAGGCTATTTAAAGATATTTTTCAAATATTAAAAAACATTTGAAATTTTGGTACTTTTTTTATTTTACAAAAATTCATTTTTCTAAGATTCAAATATTTTATCATCAACTTATTTTGTTAGGATTATATTTATTTTTGTATTTAGCAACTCTTTTTTCCTGTATTTTCTTTTTCTAATTTTTTCAATTTTTTTTAATATGGTGTTTGTTCTATGAGTCAAATCTTTCTTTTTTTTCTCTAAATGAAAAATTTGTTGAATCCATAGACCGAATTCTACCGATTGGTTTTCTCTCCCAAATCTTCAACTTAATTCCCTCCAATTTTCATATCTCTCTTTCAAATTCCTCAATCTTATGGGTCCAACAACCCGATTCTAAGCTCGGCAAACATTAATGTGGTCCCAAGTTCGTGAGGAGATATCGAAGAATTGAAAAGCCACAAAGATATGACTTCTATTAATCATAATTTCTTTTAATTAGGATAATTGATGCATGTTAATCACTAATTAGTTAGATGCAACTAGAGTAATTTTTTATCCGCAATTCTGATGTGTGTATGCTTTCCATCAAAAAAAATCCTTAGAGGATGAAGAGGTTGAGATTGATTTTCTGATATGGTTCCTCCCTTAGGGAGGTTGGTGGTTCTTTCTCTTCCTCAATTTCAGCACAAGAAAACTTCCTCTCTTGTTTGTCATTTTTTGAATCCAAAAGAACCCTTCATTGCATAAAGACTTTCATGGGACTTCGAAGTTTGCAAGGACTTCCTCCAAGGAATCGATTAGCCAAACTATTATAACTTCCTCTCCTAAAAGTTTGTAGGATTTGTTAAGATGAGATTCAGTTACGCGAATCACCCTTTTCTTTACTATTTCTATCAAACTCACAAAAAAAGAAATTGTTTTCGATTTTTGTCAAGATCTATCTTGGAACCATCTTCGTTGATCATTGAAGAGAGAGTCGAGCGGCGTCAGGCAGTGAGGACGAAGGGAGGTGGTGCGTCGGACATCGTTGATCTTTTTACAACGCATTAGGATTTTTATTAGGTGACTTTAAATCTTGCTATTATATTGTTTTAATTAGTTTATGGTAAATCAAATTTAGCCTCTGCACTTCTTGAAGTTTAGTCAGAAAAGCTTCTTGAATTTTGCAGTTCAGATGTTTAATTGCATGACGAACGTTCAAGTGGGATTCATCATCCTATCTTGTGGATTGTTCAAATCTTGGATGAAGAATTTGTTTTTTTTAAGATATTTGATGGCAATCTGAGGTTGAAATCATATTGATTTTGGTGTTTTAGGAAATTAGGGTTCTCGTTCAAAAAGGATTCTTAATTCCATTTTGCTAGAAATTTCATATCATTTGGTATCAGAGATTATGTGTTAATAGATCGGATATATCTCGTGAGTGTTCTAAATTTTTAACATTAGATTTAGTTTTTTTTTTTTTTATTGATGGTAATTTGAAAGAAAAAAAAAATTGCTTGCGTGGTCGGAAAAAAGAAAAGAAAATTGAGGTGTGTGCGCTACGGCAGAAGAGCGGGGAAAAAAGTATTTCGAAAATAGAAAAAGAGTGAAATCGTTGATAAAGTTGAAAAAAAAAAGGGGAAATGAATTGAAAATTTGAAGGACTGATTCAAAAAAGCATAAAAGATAAAAAAAAAAAAAAAAAAAAAAAAAAAAAAAAAAAAGTTTGAAAGGTAATTAAGGATTTGAAGGGCTGACAGACTTGCAATGGGGGAAATCCTTAAAGTAAACACCTGATTTTTTCTTATTTTTAAGCTGCTGAAATTCATACAAAAATATTAGTTATCTCGGAGCCATGTTTCATCGAAGAAGAGGACTTGCTGAAATTCGAGGTATAGATGCAAAGCTTAAAGAAATTTTGTCACAAAAGCAATCCAATATTTACATCCTACTCTCTTCTAATCCAATATTTTGTCACAAAGAAGAAAGATGCAAATTTTTCAAGAGCACACCAAGAAGAATTAGATAGAGAGATTTGTGGGGATGACACAAAAACTTTTCACCATAGAATGTGAAAGAAGAATTTGGCAGTAGCGTACAATGTTATAAAAAGGAAGGAGAAATTGAGGTACTGAGTCCAATTTCGAGAGTACATAAAGATGAAATATCTACTTAGAGTCATTCATATTTAAGCCAACTCACAAGAGAGCTTGTTATCACCTAGGTGGACTTAATCTTAGTTATCTAGTACTTTTCAACTTTTGCAAGATGTTAAAAGCATTAACTTTGAAACAAAGCTCAACGATTGTGCCTAGTTCTTCTGATGGTCACAATTGGAATGAGGGTTGGAAGGATCACTATTCTTTCCAAAGAAATTCAAGACAAAAGGAAGCTTTGACATCTTAGCCACATGGTTGCTTTACAAGGTAGACCATTCAAAAGGAGTGTTAGAAGATTTACACTATTTTCTTCTCATGACTTCAAGATAGCTTTGGATTGAAGGATGAATCTTTCAAAAGGATAGGAACGGATGATATGAACATACCAAACATCGACTTATTAATTAAATTTTATTTAATAATTTTGATGTAATTTTAGTATTTTCCAATTTTATATTTTTTAGGACATTTAAGTAGGGTTAATTTAGTCTTGCATTAAGGTTTTTATTTGGGAGGCTATTTAAGTCTTGCTATTAGATTGTTTTAATTAGTTTACGATGGATCAACATGCTTCTTCAAGCTTAGCCAAGAGAGCTTTTTAAATTTTACAATTCATGTGTTGAATTGCATGTAAGAACATTTAGATGGAATTGATCATCACATCTTGTGAGTTATTCAAATCTTGGGTGAGGAATTTGTTATTGTCTTAGGTATTTGATCTTAAGACAATCCATGTCTAACACAATCCTTAGGGGTTCTCATTTTCCGAAGAGCTCTTAATTCCAATTCACTAAGAATTTCACATCATAGTCTCTATCGCGATTGAAATGTGCTTTGGTACAGGCACACAACCCATCGTAATTTGAATTAACATGACTCGAAATCTGAAGTCGTGCGAAGTTTGGTATACCTAATGCAATCGTCATGAATCTGGATTTGAAGATCAGGTTGCTCTTGTAAACTTGGATCGGAGCTTGACTCATTATGTCAGGCTTGCGTAATTGTCCCTATTGCATGTGATGGTTGGGTCACAAGATCGTTAAGAGAACGTCACCCATGACATGAAGTGTTATTGGATTAAGGATGTTCCACGAAGGAATGTCATCTCTGAGTTGTAAGGTCATCATTAATGTGAAAAAGACTTTGATGTTATCTGAAGGTCATAAAACATAAGTTTGGGGGCAGGTTAAAATTCAATTGCACTCACGAGGGTGGGTCATCCATACAAATTCCCCTTATGCTTTATGGGTCATTGAACTGCTCTTGCACCCTTCATTGGAAGACTCCTGCCTTCTCTTCACTTATCGCCTAATATTGTACTATATGCTTGGCTAATAATAAAGGCCTTCACTTCTATTTTGAGTGTTATTATTGGTGGTATTTAGCTATAAAATGGTTATAATAGCTATATTTTACTTTATTTTATTTTGGTCTCTCGAGCATTAGTCTCTCTCATTTGGTAAATGAAAAGAATTGTTCCATTTTTTAAAAAATTTGAGAAATCCAAGATAGTTTGTTATGATCTTGAGCGACATATTGAATGTTGTTGGAACAAATTTTAAATCCAAATTCGATAAGCCTCAACATTCTCCTACACCTCCTATGATATTCTCAACAAATTAATCTACTCTATGGAATTGGATATTCCCAAGATAAATTTATGAATCAGGAAGATTTTTTTCTTAAAAAGTATCTTAAAAAATTAGTTACAATTAGTACAAGGTCATCTTAAAAACTAGGAACATTATTGAGGTCCTCTATATATCGTATGACTAGTTGCTCGACTACTTGTATAGAGATTATTGATACATGTTTTTAATAAATATAACTTCTTAAGTTCATGATAGTTCTCAAAGTGAATGTGTTAAATTATTGTTGATTTTCAACACTAAAAGTTTCATAGTCCTATATGTAATAAGTTGTCACACTTCATAGGGTACCAGTTAAGCTATAATGTCAAATAGTGACCCTCTTTTCACATACATTGTTGACCGTGTCTCCAAACATCATTGGCTACTTAGTTATAGTTAGTACAATTTTTCACTCGCAGGTAGACAGTCTCTTAGTTGAACATCTCCTAGTAAGATGTGGTTTAGAAACTAACCAATTGAAAGCTTGTGGGCATGTTACACTCTAACTTGAAGAGGGGGACATGGATGAATTGATATCAGTTGAATTAGAGGGATCCTGAGAACATGAAAGTATGGTTAAAATAAACTTAAAAGAATTGAAAGTTACTATCGATACCAACAATGTCACTCTCCTTTTCGGTAGCTAAATCACAGGAACTTAAAGTTAAGTGTACATGGTTTGGAGCAATCCTATGTTGGATAATTTTTAGAAATTTTCCTATTAAACATGCATGAAAAAGCGTGCTAAAAGTAGGGGTGATACAAAAAACCAAAAGTCAAAAAACCAAATTGATCCAATGGTTTGGTCTGGTTTAGTAGTATCAAATTGGACTTCTTGGTTTGTATTTAGCGAAAACCAAAAAGTATTTGTGTGAACAAGATTTTGGTTGGAAAACCAATAAAAACCAAATCAAACCAGTGATATAAATATAATCTTAAAACTAGATTCTTCATTAATTATCGTTAAGTATTTCAATTGTTATGGTGCATATATATTTTTTGTTTAGAAAAAAGACCAATTATTATGTAGCATTGCATGTTTTTTTATTTAGAAAAGTGTGAAGCCCTGATCCAAAAAAGGACCCTTGTTGGAAAGTTGTTTGGACAAGCGTTTGAAGACGTCCTGAGAGAAATGATGCGAAAAGGGAGTAGGTGATGGAAATAGAGGAGTAAGCCAAAGACTATCGAGTGGAAAATAGGAAACGCGATAAGGGTGACTGGTGAGAAAGACATTGCATTAGGCGTCGAAAGTGAAGGTGCTTGATAGGATATTGCGAGAAGTATAGATTTGAGGCGAGGAAGTAAACGTCTTGTCAAGTGATATGACAACTCGCTGTGGGAAAGGAAACGATGGTGCCTTTTCGAGAAGAGAGAAGGATAATCCAACAATTAAGAGTTTGGCTTCCCAAAGAGATAAAGTGTGTGTCTCAAGGAAAAGTCAAATCGTCGATGACGGATAGATTACGTGTCGAGTTTGGATTAGTGGCATGGCACAGCGTGTCAATAAGTTGACACGTGTAAAGTGCAGAAGTGACCTTTGGATGTGAAAGACCTCTATAAATAAGGCCAAAAGCCAAAAGAAAATGGAAGTTTTTCTCCAAAAGGTGTTAGATTTTCTGATGAAAGTAAGGAATAAAGTTCTGAATGCTAAACGGATGGTTCCTCCAACCGTTAGACGAGAAGAGAAAGTTGAAACTCGAGAAGGAAGAAGTTGAGGCTAAGTATTTTATGTAAGTGACAAAATAATCTATAAGCTTTATTTTTTAACGCTGAAATAAGTTTTATGAGCTTTGCTCCGATGAAATGATCTTTGTAAAAATCAATGTTTGTGAATGATGAAACATTTTCTATATTTGAACGTGACTTATGAATGTTCTTCATCAAACAATTAAATGTTTTTCTATGAATAAATATGAGTATTCTTCCGAAAGTGTTACAACATGATTTATAAACAGATGTGGATAACAAATAGGTTTTTTAATGTAATTTCTAAACATTGTATTATGAATCTCATTTTGGAAGGAAAAATTTTGTAAATATGATATTGTGAGTATTCTTTCCTCTATCATGATATTTATGAGGTGCCTTATTAATCTGTGAGGAAATTGTGATGTTGTTGTGCTTTGTTGTGCTTGTATGGTTGTGCGTTGTGATGTGACTTGATGTATCGCACGATTCTAGATGAAATCTTAGGTAACTCTCATGATACTAGTGAATGTGAATCACAAGTCTAAGCGAAGAGACATTCTCAAGTCAGGGCAGGTTGTGATGTGATTATAAAATTAGATGCTAGTGGAAATCCCTGGTAAGTTACATGATGCCGGTGGAGCGTGACTCCCAGATCTTGGCGAGGGGAGAATCTCATATCTAGGTAGGATGATGAAATGTTGGTGGATTATAACTCTCAGGTCTTAGAATGATTGAATTTGGCGAGACGTTGTTGGAAATCTCAAGTAACCCGCGTGATACTTGTGAAAGCAAATCTGAGGTTTAAGCGATGGAAAAATTTCAGGTCTCAGATTTGAGCTTGTTGTGAAATGATCCCACCGTATGGCATTATAGCATTTGTTGTGTAATTGACTGAATTCATGTGATTGAGATGATGTTCTTTACTATTGTGGTTGATGCGTTGTGCCTTATCGGATGTGGTTGATGCTTTGTGCTTTATCTGATGCGGGTTAACCTTATTATTTGTGGAATCTATGTTTTTTTCCCAAAAAGGTTTTCTTAAAACATGTCGCTCACTAAGCCCGCTTGACTTATGTTTTAAGTTTTTCCCCTCTCTAGATTGTCAGGCGTTGAGGTCATGCGAAGGTTGGTTCTAAAGTGTGGTAGCCAAGTTAAGGAGAGAAGGTAGAGTTATTCTGTTGTCTTACATGGTGTGCTAGCCATGGCATCTTCTCATACGCCGAAGAAGCTAGTTGGTAAGTGAATGGCTTCTAAGTACAGAGGGCCCGACTCCGAAGGAAGGCGAGTGCAATACCTAGGTTGGTGAGACCTAACCCCATGAGCTAGAGAGCCAAAGAGTCGAGTGTGGAGGAAGCTAACCCTAAACACGGTCTGCTAAGATAGGTAGTTGGGCAATCTAGGCAGAGGAGGAAGTGTCACCTTTACATCTCAAGGTACTCGCTGCAAGGAGCAGCTTTTAGCGGTGAAGAAAGAAAAGGAAGACTCCAGTAGATGTCCTTGGGTTGGATTGAAGATGACAAAAAGAAAAAATGACACGAACGAAGTTTGATACCCCCAACCACCGCTACATAGAGTTGCATTAGGCAGTGGATGAAGGAAGGAAGGTGTGTTGCGCCCTTGGTGGGAAGAAGAAGGATGTGAGGAGATCATAGTTGGTTTTAGTTAAAAAAGCAAAGTTGTAATTTGTATTCTTTTGTAACCTTTGTAAGCCTAAGCTAATAAAGAGAAAATGTTTTAAGTTATTCCACTGTGTTATGTTTTGAGTTGTTTTCACTGCAAAATGTTGTGAAGGTCTTTAAGGCTCAATGGAAGAGCTTTTGTGAAGAGACGAGGAGAAGAGTTCTTTCGCCCACTAGGTGTTTGGTGTGTCAGCTCCCAAGAGATATGCGTTGAATGTCTAGGCGGCACGCCTTTCATTTGATCGCGTGGTGTGACATTTAAGATGGGACATGACAAAAGGTGCAAAAAAAATGTCAAATTGCAATTTGTCAAAAAGAAAATAGACATCGTTCTAATTTAAAGTTAGCAAAAATTATTCATTTAAAACAAGGTGAGGAGTAAAAATAAAAATTTGGAAGAAAAAATAAAATGTAAAAAAACTAGAACCAAACGTGTCCAAATAAAACCAATTCATTGATTTTGTTATTAATTGTATATTGGTTTGAATTTCTTATGTGTAAAATAGATGGATTCGGTTTGGATTTTGGTTTCCTTTAAAATTGATAAAATCGAGTCCACTTCCCTTAGCTGAAAGGACTCGTATTGTTTCAGGAGACATTAGACAACATTCAATTTTAGAAGCATTTAAGACAATGATTACATGGTCGGATAGTAGAAGATGTAGAAGAATGTCGGAATCATCAGTTGTCAATTTGTTCTTATGATATACCAATATTTAATTATTTTAAGTTATTTTTTCGTTTTCTCATATATATTATTTTAAATTATTTCTTTTGCTTTCTCTTTTCTTTTTTTTTTATCTTTATTTTAATTTTTAGAAACCCAATGTTTGCTTTGCCCTTTCTTTTTCTTTTCCATTGTTTTAAGAATTATTTTCAAATAAATCAAAATATCACAGTCTTTCTACGATAAACGATAGATCTAGATAAACTATTATCTATCTATTTGTATCATGATAGATACAAATAGTAGTTTATCGTAGTCTATAATGGTCTATCACAAATATATTGTGATATTTTACCATATTTATAGATATTTTATAATTAATTTCTTTTATTTTCTTTTAATATAAAAAAAAAACTAAAATTTTGCTTTCAAAATTGAATCTCAATAAAATCAAATACTATATACATTTTTTATAACCAAGAACCCATCATAATCTTCAACCCCTAGCCCACTTTAATAATGTTTTGATTTATTATGTTTCTAAAGAAAAATTAAATGGTTTCAACTAATTTACATTTCGATAAACAAAAAAACAAATTAAATCTAGGGGCGCGCCCATGTCACTGCATTTTCTAAATTGTAAAAATAGCAAATTTAAAATCAATAACCCTTCAATAGCCGTTTAATATTACTAATTACTTATCATATTTTCCATATTCGCAATATGCAAAAAAAGAGGTGTCATAGGCTATTTTTTTTCTAAATGTTTTTGTCATCTAATGTAATTTTCCTTAAATCCCTGTAGAACGGAAAAAAGGCATACTATGCTTGTTAATAATGATATACACCAAGGAAAATATAATACTTTTCTTTTCGATAAATGGAACATAAACATATTTAAGATCAACAAAGAAAAAAATATGCTTTTGTTTTCTTGGTTATAAAAAAATGTTATGATAAAAAAAAATGTAGAGCGAACGAAAAAAAATTTAAAAAAATAGTAGAAAACCAAATTGTAAAAGAACAATAAAATAAAAACTAACATGGTAAAATAACATAGAGACAATTATAGAAGAAGAGGTGATAATTTAGAAATGTTTGAAAAGTTTAAAGCAGGTTGATGAGTTTATAAGAAAGCATGTTGTGTTTCTAAAGTTGAGTTTAGAGAATTGTTTTAGCAAATCTGATTTACTAAGGTATAAAAATTGCTTTTGCAAAAAGTACAGCATGAAAAGGGAAATGTTTGATAAAGTTGTTTAGTTTGAGAAATATGTATTTATTTTGGTTTCCTTGAAACTTATTTACATATTTGATAAATCATTTACTCCTTATTTGTAAGCTTGATTTGTTTAACAGTAATCAATCACTAGATTTTTTAGTTCACTCTTTCCAAAATGTTTTCTTACTTTTCAGATAAAGATCGTGGATCCAACACCTGACTATGTATTCTTGTCTGCTAGTGTATTTTGAGTTGCTATTACTAGTATGTGTTGTCTTTTGCATTTAGTCTGTACATAAGTTTAGTTATAGTTTGTTAGTTGTAGGTTGGAAGTGTTGGCCTTTGAGTTATATGAACTCTAGTTTGTATCTGTCTATATAAGACTTATTAGACTTTTTGTTTTTAGATTGGGCTGCACTTCGTGTTTATATAGAAGTTGTTTTAGATTTCCATTGTGTTTGTATGTTTCATGTTAAGTTTAGTTTTAATTCTAGTAAGGTCAGCATGTACAGCAGAAGGAGAACAATATTTGTTGGCTTCATGTCATCTCTTAGGCTAAGAATAGGTGGTCTAGGAGGGAGTGTGACAATTGAGATCCTCCATCATTAATCTATACTAATCCCTATGTCATTATCATGCATATCAATTAATAGTTGAGCACACTTCTAACTCAATGTACTCTCTCTTAAGTCAACATCAATTAAAGATCATTCAAACATTAGTTATATGTGTTTAAAGGCATTATGAATGAATATGCTAAAATGAGTTGTGAATAAATCAAATCCAAGAAGCAATCAACAAGTCGATGACAAAATTATAAGTTCTAAGAACACAAATTAGTTAGTCATGGTCACAACACAAATAAAGACCGTTCATGATGAAAACCAAGATAAATTAGTGGAAAAAAAAGAGAGAGAATGGAAGTCAAATTTTGGCAAATGCCTTTAGAGTGAAATACAGAGTGTTGTGACACCCTGATGTCCAATGGCGTGACATTGTTTTTCAGTGTCATGACACCATTTTGATTTATATTTATACTCTTCTGCAGCTAGGTTTGACCTATCTCTAATTCTAGCTGATATTGGACGTCTTCCTTTCTATTTTCTAAGCTCTATCGGGTAGTTTATGTTACTTATCTCTTCCTTATTGCTCAAAATGTTGAGAATGAGCTAAGTACTCAATTTCTAGCTTGGGATACTAGGGTTTTCGTTCTATTTTATTGCATTTATGAAGATTTAAACTAAATTATTGTATTGTCAAAACTCAATATTTTTTTAATAGATTTTAATTCATATTGTCTTAACGGTTGAGAACATGTGATGTTTGCTTTTTATTTGTGTGCTAATTACTTGTGAATTATGCATGATATTTATGAAGCGACAAATTAGATTAGCTTGTTAACCAAATTAGATTACATTGTTCTAATCGACTTAGAATTGAACCACTTGAATAATTAGCTAGACGCATAGAAGTTAATTATTCACCCTAACATTCCTTATATTTTAATGCAATTGGTTAGATTTACACGAACTTGCATGCTTTTCATCTTTTCGAATTAAACTAAGTTTGATATTCATGACGATTTAGATGGCTTTTCTAATTGAATTGATTAGGTGTGACAATGAATTTTGTTTGATGATGAGAATCTTATGAGCAAATGCTTTGAATAGAGTAAACACAGTTAACCCAACCTAGGATCTTTTAGTTATTGAATTTCAAACCAATTTACTTTTCGCACAGTATAAATTTTATTTGCACAAAACAATTACAAACCCCCTCATTGGTTACCTTTGGGATGAAAAATATTTTCTCAAGAAATTATATGTGCTCTCTGTGTTCGACCTAGACCTACCACTGTGACTAGTTCTTTTAAAGTATCTTGGTTAATTCATTTGATCTAGTTTTAGGCAACGAAATTTGCAAACAAATTGATTTCGTTGTTGGTAGGTATGTAAGTCCAACTCGAATAACTCGACAACTTGAACTATCCAACCCATATTATATGGTTTGAGTTGAGTTAGTTTAAAATGTAGGTTGGGTTGGGTTAAAGATTTGGGTTTTTTGGTTTTTTTTTTTTTTTTTTTTTTTTTTTGGGGTTCGGAAATTTTGAT
>JBBPDI010000023.1:16295021-16305634 GCA_037974545.1 Cucumis variabilis
GATTTTAAATTAATTATTATTATTTTTAGTATGGTTGAGTGGGAGATTACACAAACATTAATTATTATTATTATTTTGGACATTAAATTAATTACTTTGTTAGGAATAAAAGAATAATTAATTAAAAATAGTAAAATATGTTAAATTATTTAGTATAACAAAATTGTGATTCGATCTACCAATGGCACAAGTAGAATTATATTAAGGTTTTTATTGACAGAATCTTAAATTTTGTATATATTATAAATATTTTGTCAAATTTATTATTTTTTACAATTTTTCATACAAAATTTGAAATTAATGTATTTAAAAAAATTTCTTAAAATTTTGTATTTAAATGATAACCAAGAATGAAGTTAAAAATTTAGTAATTACAAATATAAACATTTTAATTATGATGAGTTAATTAATTGATTTCTTTTCAAATTTTATTAAAGCCTACTAAATTCGATCATTATGGTCAAGAAAGTTTTTAACTCACGTCTGAAATGTAAGAATTTTGCCATGTTATATCACTCTTCTTACATTATATCACTTTTCTAAACTTCAAATTCATGCTTTGAAAATAATCATATAAATCAGGTATAACTCAAATATTTTTACTCAAAGCATGCTTAAACATAATCTAGTAAGTTTAGAAATCAGGTTCAAACTCATTTTCGTCGCTAACATAGCTATCTTCTCGACCTATAAATCTGTCAAATCTTTCCTTGCCTTGAAATTAAATAATTTAAGTCCAATTTAATCCTCTAAAATTAGAAAACATCAAAACTTAGACTAAAAAAATATCAAAACCCAAAAATGGTAACACGAAACATTGGGCACAACCTTCAGAGTGTGTGGTCATGTGCTAACCTTGCACGCTAGACATGTCGTGTGCCTCACGGGTGCATGACATGCGCTATGTCATAATCGCAACTTTTCAAACCCAGGACGAGCGATTGTACGACACTTGTTCGATCCAGTCAACAAATTAGTCGATCGAAATCTGAAATTCGTGGACAAACTCAGTGTATGATTCTACCTCCCATCACGTTTTTTGGGAAAATATTTTAGAAAATGTGAGAGAGAAATAAACTCATTGAAATTGTTGTTAAAACAAGCATTGAAGACTGTCAATTGCAACAAATAGCTTAGATTGCAAAAAGTATGACAATGCTTGGGTAGGGATTCAACTACTATGTCTCCCTTACAGTACATTTTGAACATTTTTTCAGCTGCGGTAGGCTCGCATATGAAAATGTCGAAACGTCACTCTTAAGCTTTATGACTTAAAATGGAAAACAACTAGTTAAACTAAATACAAGACATAAAAGATAAATTGGAGGTATTCGGGCTTACGGCCATAGGCAAACACGCCCTAGCAAGTATGCTGTTACATTTTCCCCCACTTAAACAGTTGACGTCTCTATCGACTAGTGAAGCTTGAACTATTCGATCTTCTGCGACCAAGCTACTAGGTCTTTGGAACATTCCTAACTAGTTTCTTCCACATAAAGGTTGTTCCACTTCACCAAGTACTAATGGATCCTTCTTGTGGGTCTTCGACCCTTCCTCACTCACTCGGTCAGGATTTCTTCAACTTCTTTATCCTCTTTCTGATTAAGGTCGATGGTCGATCGAAATATGACATTGCGCTGCATGTCATCAGGATCTTGATGGTAGGGCTTCAAGTTACTCACATGAATTAGTAGGTGAATTCTAATCCATGTGGGCAACACCACTCTATAAGATGTATTCCATACCCTTTTTAGCACTTTCACTGGTCCTTCGTATTTTCTTACGAGGCGTTGGTTTTTATGTTCCCAAAATCAAATCTGTTCCGATCATAGTTTAATGAGGACCTGATCTCCTGCCTGAAACTCAAGAGGGTGGCGCTTCTTATCTGCCCACTTCTTCCGCTTTGAAGCTTTCTCCAAATAGGCTTGAGCAATATCTGTTGTTTGTTTCAATTTCCTAGTAAAGTTGTGAGCCTGGGGATTCTTTCTTGCATAGGTATGATCAACAAGGTACAAGCATTATAGGTTGCCTACCATAAACGATCTCAAACAGGCTTCTTCCAGTCGACGAGCTCATCTAAGCATTAAAACAAAATTGGGTTACATCCAACAACTGAACCCAATTTTTCTATCTTGTATTAACAAAATGGCATAGATATTCTTTGAGCATACAGTTGAATCGCTCGGTCTGATCGTCTGTTTGAGGATAGTAACTTGAAGACACATTTAGACTTGTCCCCAAGAAAGTGAATAATTTTGTCCAAAAATGCCAATGAACCTACCATCTTGACAATATGTTTGAAGAACAACTGGGTTATCAGTTCGGCTGAGCAGAACCTGGTAGTGGAAATGAAAGTGGCATATTTCGAATATTGATCTATGATGACCAAGATGATCTCATAATCACCTATTTTAGGGAGATGGGTGATGAAGCCAATAGAGATACTCTTCCATGATCTTGTTGGAACTAGCAGAGGTTCGAGAAGTCCAACAACTTTCGCTTTCTCGATTTTGTCCTATTAAAAAATGAGACATGTCTTCGTATATTGCATGACGTCATCCCTCATATTGAACCAAAAGTATTCCTTCTTCAACAAGGTGTATGTTCTCTGCATCCGGGGTGGTCAACCCATAGAATGTCATGACACTCATGTAATAATTTCTTCCTCAGGTCCCTTCCTCTAGAGACATACAACTGCTTTCCCTTTGTTACTAATAGGCCATCTTTAACCCAAAATTGTTTTGTCTTACCTGCCTTAGCTAAACTCAGGCCATCTTTCTGCAAAAATTCTCTCAAAACATTGCACATAGGGTCATCAATCTGACTTGGGTGAAGATGAGCTAACATGCATAAAGTCACATGTTCATTTTTCCGACTAAGTGCATCGGCTGGGTAAAGAAATGGCAAGTGGCACTATTGTTTGTCTTTACAACAAAAGTAGACCTAAGTAAATATTGTCTCTAGGCCCTCAAACAATGCACCACAACAAGCATCCCCTTCTCAAACACTGTGTATCTCCTCTCTACTGCATTAAGCTTTCAACTCTCATTTGCGATAGGGTGTCCATTCTGCAAGAGAACACCATCTAACGCATAATCAGACACATCGGTCTCGACTTCAAACGAATGGGTCACATCGATAATTCTAATAACTGGCCCCTCGATCATAGCTTGCTTCAACTCATCGAAGGCGACCTATCATTCAAGTATCCAACCCCATGGTTTGTCTTTTTTTAATAATTCAGTCAATGAACTTGCTATTTTGGAGAATCCTTTCACAAATCGCTTGAAATGATTAGCTAATCCGAGAAAGAAACACAAGTTGGTGATTGACCTTGGTACTGTCCAATCACGTATCTCAACAATCTTCCCCTTCTCCATACTAATTCGGCCACACTCAATCACATGACCCAAAAAATTTATCCATTCTTACGCAAAGGAACACTTTTCCCTCTTGACATACACTTGGTTCTCCTTTAGTTTTTGGAAAATCCTTTGAAGGCAATCCTTATATTCTTCCATCGTAGAGCTATAAACCACTATATCATCAAGATAGACCACGATAAACTTGTCAAGGTATTCGTGGAAGACCTGGTTCATCAGCGTACAGAAAGTTGCAGGCACATTGGTAAGACCAAATGACATAACAAGAAATTCAAACGCCCTATACCTCGTGACACAGGTCGTTTTAGGCTCATCTTCTTCGATAATTTTCACTTGATAATAACCTGACCACAGGTCTAGCTTCGAAAAATACTTCACCCCATGTAGGTGGTCAAACAAGTTAGTGATTATGGGCAACGGGTATCTGTTGCGAACTGTGATCTCGTTCAAGGTGCGGTAGTTGATGCACAACCACAAACTTCCATACTTTTTCTTTTGGAAAAAGACTGAGGCTCCATATGGAGCTTTCGTAGGTCCAATAAATCTTGCATTCAGTAATTCATCTAATTGTTTCCTAAGTTCAGCCAACTCCGGTGGCTCCATACAATAGGCATTCTTTGCAGACGGTTTTGCCCCTGGCAGTAACTTTATCTCGTGATCAATCATCCTTCGTGGAGGTAGAGATTTAGTCAGACTATCTGGCATCACATCCCTATACCTCTCTAAGACACGCGAAATGTCTTTGGGGACAATCTTCCCTGGATTTTCCAACGACTCAAGCGGAATAGTCGTAAATGTTGGTCACCTCGAGAAAGGTATTTCTTCAGTTGCATGGCCGAAATCATCTTTACCTCATTAGGTTGACAAATGTTTGTCTGTACAATGGTGGGTGTAGATCCAATAATCCCTGGATATTTGACTAGCGAAATTGGTATAACCTGGTGTTCGAGTAGAAATTTCATTCCCAATACTACATCAAAGTCATCCATTTTAACGACCATCAAGTTTATGAGATCGTTCCATTTTTCCAACCTTATTGTCGTTTGTTTTACCAACCCGACAATAGGTAAGACAATCGAATTCACGACCTTCATCTTTTATGTATCTTTCTTCCAACGAAGATTCAACGGTCTAGATTCTGCCTCTGTTATGAAATTGTGGGTTGCAGCAAAATCCACCATAGTGCTCTTGGATGGTTTCTGGTTAAGCCAACAGTCCACGTACATTAAACCTCTCTTTGTCGGCCCACTAGTCTCCCTCACTTTCTTTTGGAGAGATAAAAATTTTCAGGGCCCCCATTCTAGGATTTTCACCCTCTTCTATCTGGCCAACTTCTCATTCGGTTTGACTCAATTTATCATCTGGGTCTGAGGCTAACATGGCTTGAAAAGCGTTAAAGGCGATTAGGTTGGGACACTCTCTAGCAAGATGGGGTCCTTTACATATGAAACAACTGAGGGGACGATTGGTTGTGTTCTGATTATTAGGTCCTCGCCAGTTATTTCCAGTATTTGCTTGAAAGGGCTTGCGGTCTCCATTCTGACGTTTGTCCCCCCTGCAGATTTAGGGGAACTTGGGTGGTTGTTCCTGTTTCCCCCAAAAGAGGAAGTTTGATGGCGTCTAACATCTTAACATTCACTAGATAAGTCAAACAACCATTTGGTCGCTATGTATGTCGTCGTGAGGTCTTGGACATTTTGCTCATATAACTTGGTCTTAGCCCACGAGTACAAACCTTCGACAAAATAGAAAACTTTGTTGTTTTCCGACATATCGCGTATATCTAGCATCAGCCTTGCAAACTGTTTCATATAGTCTCGAATGTTGTTGGTGTGCTTTAATTCCCATAGTTTTCGCCGAGCCATAATTTCGACATTCGCAGGGACGAATTGCGAACAAAGTTCTTTCTTTATAGTGTTCCACGTGTCAATTGTGTAACGCCCTTTTTAGATATCAACATATAGGGACCTCCACCACAACTTCGCATCTTCAGACAGATGTATGGTCCATCAATGTCGCTTTGGGCTCTTTAGTAATTGTGCTCGTGGCCTTGAAATATTGTTTGATATCAAAGATAAAAATTTTCAACGCCTTTGCATCTCTCACCCCACAGAAGGACTTGGGGTCAAGAGTTTTTATTCTGCCAGCAGGGATGGCTCCTCCAGCTGGAGCCTAGTTTGCTAACGTTTGCACTGTAAGGTTCACCTTTACGATTTTGTTCCTTACGACATCAAAGATAGCCCAAAAATCCTCAGTCATGTCGTTTATCATCTCCAACATATTCTAATTGTGTGAGTTATCTAGCTCAATAACTCGTTCTTCTATTTGGACAGCAGAGTCCGACGAACTGTCCTCACGCTCGTAGATTCGGGATTCTAGAGTGTCAACTCTAGACATCAACTCTTGTATGGGTAATTTGTCAAGACAATCAGACACCACATCAATGCGATCGACTGCCTTGGCAACTTCGTCAAGGCACTTTTCTAAGAAACGGATAGAATCAAGAACTTCCACCAGATATAGCAGTTGCTCCTCGAGTCCAACAAGTCGTTCATTATGGGTATTGCTAGACTGTTTCACAATTGACATCTTTCGTCTTAAACTATTAACTAGCCAATTTGGCTCGGATACCACTTGTCACAATTGCAACTGTTCAAACTTGAGACGAGCGATGTGCAGCACTTGTGCGACCCAGTCAACAAGTCAGTCGATCGAAATTCGAAATCCTTAGATAAACTCAGCATATGATTCAACCTCTTGTCATGTTTTTTGAAAAAATATTTTAAAAACGTTAGAGAGAAATAAATTCATTGAAATCGTTGTTAAAAAAAGCATTAAAGATTGTTAATTGCAACAAACAGCTTAGATTGCAAATAGTGCGACAAGGCTTACGCCGGTATTCAACTATTATGTCTCCCTTATAGTAAATTTTGAACATTTTCAACTTTGGTAAGCTTGCATATGAAAATGCCGAAATGTCACTCACAAGCTTTATGACTTAAAATGGAAAGCAACTAGCTAAACTAAATACAAGACATGAAGATAAGATAAATTGGGGGTATTCGAACATACGGTCATAGGCAAACATGCTCTAGACAAGTATGCTCGTTACATTCTCCCCCACTTAAATAGTTAACGTCCTTAGCCGCTTGGTTCATCATGCCTAGCTCCTTCATTGGCTTGCCATAATGCCTAACTTGGCACATGGAGGTTTTCAACTTGAGTGACACTTCAAGTCTTTGCAAAACATCTAGCCTTGCTTGTCTTGCCTTCCAAAATGCCTAAAATATTCCTTCAAAGATTCACATGACACCTTTGGCTGCCTAATTATGTATGAAATGCCTAAGACATGTCAAAACACCTAATCACCAACTCTTAGCCAATTTCAACGACTCATTTTTCTTACTTCACTTGGTCGCAAACCTCTGAAGCCTCAACACGTAGGATTTTTCTTCAACTCTTCTTTCAACCAAGCAACCTAAACACAACAAAGCAACAACTTCACTTCAACTTTCACTAGACTTAGCTTTCCTTTAAAACTTACAAATTCTTAAAAGAGAGTTAGGTTTAGGACATTAATGTTGTATAATTAATGGGTCTATGAAGATAAGTCACTATTAATTATGTGTTAGAATGAGTTTGACTGAGAAAGTTAATATTAAAATAAGACTCCTAGATCTATGATTATCATCATTTCAATCCAAGGTAAGAACAATTAACTAACTCATTGATAAAATTATAATTATAAGAATAAGTTCTTACTTGATTCTCACTTCCATGTCACTTTTACTACTTTCTAGATTTAGATTTTATCTTTAATTCAATTCTTATTAAAGTAGGGTTCCGTAAATAAATTGGAAGAATGTTTAAATAGCAAAAAAATATTCAAAATCAATTTCATGCTGATCGACTTGGACTTGTCAAAATCTTACTATATTTTTGTAGTAATAGAATATAGTAATAGTAGTAGGTTTCGGTAATTATAAATTCTTTTGAGAGGTTATTTTTTTAATTTAACGACACCAAAAAAGATCGCCATCAATAATATTAACTTTTCTCGATTTTTTTTCTTCGTATAAATATCCTCAATCCCAATGATCTTGGAAACTTTACCATTCCATCCTTACTATATCACTGTCTCCTGATGTGAAAGAGCAAACAAACTTTTATGTGAAGTTATGCCAACATATAATTAGTACCACTATCAATAGTCTATTCACACGAGTGATTGCCATTCTCTATGATACCCTCAATCCATACATAGACATCGTTAATTTCAACTATACTAACCTCTTTGTTTCCTTTTTTATCCTCGTCTAGTTTTCTATACTAACTTATTAAGTAACATTTCTTACGATAGTAAAAATACTCTATAATTTTATTCCTATTACTCAATTTTCTCTTACTACTACTCGGTCTATCGATCATTTTCAGAATTTATCCTGTCTTATCCTTTTTTTACAACTAAAAATAAACTAAAGTTGTAACTTGTTATTTGTTATTATATCCTTCTTGTTGAAGTTTATGTCCTAAAACTCATAGTTATGTAAATAAACTATTTATTAAATACTAAAATAATATGTTTTTTAAAAATTTGTGTTATTATATGTCTTTTGTATAACATTATCCAATAAACTAGAAAATTTAAGCATATTACATAAAGTTTTGAACAATATTTAGTTGACATATACAAGTGAATCATGTTCATAAAATAACTTAAAGTCTTTAGTATATGGATAAAGATTGAGTGCCTTATCTTTGTAGTACTACGAATATGACTTACACTTTGTAATAGTGTCTTACAAATGGTTTGAATCAAACCATTTATGTGGAGGCATGTGGGTGGGGGTATCCAATACAAAGATTTTGTATAAGACACAAAATACTTAATCTCACTTTGTAAATCCTTTGTTTGATGAAACTAATATTTTATAGGATAATCATGTGTGAATCAATCTTAATCTTGAGTGAGTAATGAACTTCCGTTTGTAAATTCTTGTCCTTTGATTTGTACGGGTGAGAGTGACTCATGTTACAGACTCAATAAACCTATTATTTTATGGGATTGACCAAATGTAGAGTTGGAAATACAACTTCACAATATGAAACTCGCACATTCCTGTATAGGTAAGTAGATAAGTAATTCCCTTGAGTGTTAATTTCAGTTCTTGAACAAAGGACTCCACCCTTCTACTCTCAGACTTAGTTTATGGTTTGACCATAAACAAATTGTTTATCAAAGGAATTAATGGCACTAATGAATTCTTAATGGCACTAATTGTTTAATAGTTTAATTAATTAATATCAGACCGTTGAACACTTATAATCTTAAGGTCCCTTGACTAGATCACCACAGACCAACGAAGATCAAATAGGTTGAAAGAAAAAAAGTTGAGATGTTCCAATTTATGAGATAAAATATTAATTGTATTTGATACAAGTAGTCTAAAATTTATTTGGATGAGATTCAAATTTTAACTCAAAATGAAAATCAAATTAAATAAATAATAAAATTATAAATAAATATTTAAGTATGATTTACATATTTAAAACATTTTAATATGATATTTTAAGTGGGTAAATATCTTTTAACATTGGATATTATTAGATATTCATTTTACACGTAGATGTGTTATCCTAATAGGATTAGAAGTAAAAATGTAGAGTTTTATAAACAGGGCAATTAGAAACCCTTCTCAGACACTACTACATAATCTCTACAACTATTCTAAAGAGATTCTCCTTTATAAAATTATCCTAATTTCTTTTCCATTAGAAGATTTTTGAGGAAAAATTACCGACATGATGGAGATTTTTATCATTGTTATGTTTCAACAACGATATCGTTATTAACATTTTCTTAATCATTTGTATTTTTAGTTGTTACAATAAATCAAAGAAAAAGTTCCCCCACTTCTAACAAATTTTCTCAGCTATAGCTAAATCACAAGCTCTTGAAAACTTTGAAGTGCTAAGGTAACCCTACTTGAATAAGGCATTGTTGTCATCATTGTTTTCCAACAGTTAGGCAAAGACATAATAACTATATAACATACACTTCATCTGTAAAGTTGTAAACTCTATCCTAACAAAGCTTCAATTGGCTAATCAAAGTGGTAACTTTATTAAATATGGAAATTACCAAAAACATCCTAAGGGTCATTTGCTTGTCGAAATATTTCTTTAAAGAGAATGGTTTGATTATAAGTTGATTGTTTATCAGCTTATACGTAAGCGCTTCCATCAACTTCATTGCATTAGGTTTATACACTAATTGACATACACATTTTGATAACTTTTATTTCCCTTTCACTGAAGGTCTTCAAATCTTCATCCAACAGTTCTTTCGGTCTTTCCTTCAATGTCTTGTGCATTTTCTTGCAAGTTTAAAAATCTTTAATCTGCCTTTTCCAATATCCTTAATTTTCTCCATCAAATTTTATGATTCTCTGAAAAAGATGATCTTCATGCTGAACCAAAAGCTTTAATACCAATTGTTTGAAATCCAAGCCGGTTTTCCTGCTTGAGACATTTTCTTTAAAGCTTGTGTGCTTTTTCTATTTATTTGGTTTGCATTTTTGTTTGTTATTGTTATTCTCTTGTTTCTCTTTACTGTGTTTGTGTTTTGATTATGCTTGAGGTTAGATTTTGAGGTGGGTTTCATTTTATTGAAATCATCTGACAAAAAAAAAACAATCATAAAACTTGATTGAAATAAAGTTATTAGAATCTTTTGAATTTGGTATGTGGCGTTACGAACAAACTAATAAGATTTAAAAAAACAATATATAAACTACCTAACTTAATGAAACCGTGTTGTATTTTGAAAAAACTTTTAATCTAATAATTTTTTTTTATTCCTCTACTCGATGGATGTAGATAACACACCTTTATATCTGTGTGAATCGATATATGTTTTTATATTGCTTAATTGTTGATTTGGTAAGAAAAGTAAATTTATGAACAAAATCTAAAAAATAAGACATAAGTTACTATTAGTCAATCCGGATCCAGACATAGATCCTGAAAACACGATTAACCACTATAACACAGTACATCCTACAATCACTTTGCAATGGTAATATTTAAATGATTCAATCTTTTATCCCATTTCTCACATAAAAATAATAAAAAGAATGACAAACACAAAGTAATATGGGAAATTGCCAAAAATAGTCTAAAAATGGGATAGAAAATGAAAAATAGGATTGATTTTGAAAAAGTTGAGAT
>JBBPDI010000023.1:16375365-16386618 GCA_037974545.1 Cucumis variabilis
ATTATTATTATTATTATTATTATTATTATTATTATTATTATTATTATTATTATTATTATTATTATTATTATTATATTGGTTAAAAATTCCTTCTATCCCTAACCTTTATATATTGTTCTATTTCCACATCTAAACTTTTGAAACGTCTAATTTTGGGAGAAGAAAAAACTGAGGAAGAATAAAAAAAAAAAAAAAAAGTGGTACAGTACAATTATGATTTAGCAATATTAGCACCAACCTTTCAATTTTGCAAATATAGCAACTTTTTAATTTTTGTTGATATTTTCTGTTTTAATTTTTTTATTATTCCAAAAATGTCCTTCTCTAAATCTCCAGTATTTTCCCTTCCTCTTCCGTCACTTTTTCGTTCTCTTTTTATCGTTTTTCCTTTTTGTGGTTTTCTCCGTCCTTCAATCTCCACCGTTCTTGGTTTTTCCTATTCGCTATGTCTCTTCTCCTCATTTTTTTCTTCTTCTTCTCCACCGTTCTTGTTCAGGTATGTATTTCTTCCTATATTCTTTTTTAAAGTCCTTCTTTTCTTTCTTTTTGAATCGATCATCATCTTTTCTTTCTTTTTATGTGAATCGATCATCATATATCAAAAATTAAGGCAATAATTTGTTCTTCCTCATCTCTTTTATTTGTTTTTTTTATTTGTTCCTCATCTCTTTTACTGAATGGGGCTTTGCAGAGTTTGGTTTTTTTTTAATTTATATTAGTTTTTTACGTCAGTGATTTGATGTATTTATATTATATGTATTAGTTGACTAATACACTTACTACGTGTTTTTTATTCTCTCAAAATGAATGCAGTTCATTGTAGTTGTGATTAAGCTTGCAGTCATTGTATTTTATAGTGGTCAATGGAATGAGCAACAGTGCTATGTGGATTTCAAAACAAATTGTGTTTTGGTTGATAGAGTGATATCATCATTTGATTCTTTTGTAAGTGTGTTTTATATATTTCTTTATAATAGTGAATTATTGATATACTATATTAAAGTGTAACGGTTACTTAATACACTGATGATATACCATAATTTTTTTGTTCAAGTTAATCCTGTAGGTGAAGTTGAATTTCAAGTAGTTGATGGAGGCAAGAATTTTTTAGTAAAGTTGAATTGTAATAGTTGTAGTTGTCTTTTTTGGGATCTAGAAGAAATTCCATGAGCAGTGCTCTTATTGTTAGTCTTAATTTAGATCCTTATGCATTAATTTCACAGAACTATTATGCTACTATACTATCTACAACTTATTGTGGATTAGTTCGTTCGATTGGCAACCATAATAGTTGGAGTGTTGTGGAGGTGAACGACAATGTATTGCCTCTAGTATATTTGTTTGCAAGGTTCTCTTTAGCATCAACCTGTTTAAGTAAATTAAAAATGATTCATTCAATCAAGTGTATCATCAAATCATAACAAGCGTATCATTCTTAGTGCATTAAGTGTGTTTAACTAATTAAGTGTATCAACAAAATATCGAGTGTATCAATCTAATAATATGTATCAGTGAAGTTTAGTAAGTAATTAAGTGTATTAAATTCATCAAAAGTATCACCAAACCATAACAAGCATATGAACAATACATAAAGTGCATCATGCTTAGTGCATCAAGTGTATTTAACTGATTGAGTGTATCAACAAAATATCAAGTGTTTCAATACATAAAGTGTATCATGCTTAGTGCATCAAGTGTATTTAATTGATTGAGTGTATCAACAAAATATCAAGGGAAAAGAAATGTGTGAGAGAAGATGAAGGGTAGCCTTGTAATTTCATAGGTTTAAAATGTGGGTTGGGCTTCCATTTTGCTATATTTGCAAAAATATAAATTATGTGCTATGGGCCTAATTTTTCATAATAAATTTGCCATATATGCAAGTGCCCCTAAAAAAATTGTATGTAAATAAATTGCATGTGAGTACTTAAGAGATTGAAGTAGAAAAATAATGTGTCAAAATGGTGACGATCAAAATCTTGAAAATCGTTACATTTTTAGATACGATAAAACATCAATTCGTCTTCTAGCATTTAATTAGTAATTAAAACTCTAAATTAGTAAAAGTAATTATCTTATTTGGCATTCTAGTCGTAAAAGTCACCTCATCATTCATTGAGGGTTTACGGAGCCTTAACAGCCGAAACAAAACTATGCATTTTTTAAAGATTCATGGACTAAAACAGATGTTTTATTTCATATACACACAACCTTGAATTATGCATGCTATGATTTCTTAAGGTGATTTTAATTACTCTCCATCATTTTAAGTAATGTTTCCATCTTTGGTCTTAATGTATGTATGTTAATAAATTTAAAATCACTGAACGAATTACAATTAGTTAAATTTCACTATTTTTATCACCTTTAAATTTAAATTTAAGATATTGAGTTCAATTATTGAAAGTGGCCATTTAATAAAAAAAAAAATTGAGGTTAAACGAATTTAGATGTGGCTTTGATTGTGAAAATTTATTAACTTACATTTGTTTAATAGCTTTTTTTAAAATGTGGCTTTGATTATGAAAATTTATTCACATACATTCCTTTAATAGGTCTTTTTTAGTTTTTAAAATTAGGCTTTTGATTATGAAAATATTCCTAAATCTAGACAACAAAAAATATATGAACCAAAGCAAGATTAGCTCAAATGATGCTGAAATGATAAATGATATGATCTCAACCACCATTAGAGATTTGACTTAAAAGCTTATAAACCAAAACAAACGAAATTTAGAATTTAATGGAAATACAATTACTAAAGCAACAAACTTCAAAGTACACGGACATTTTTCATAAGGAAATTCATGAGACCCCACTTCAATAGGGTAAAGAAAAAAAATGTCATTCAATAATTACATCCAACATCCAGTTTGGAAAATTAGAAAACCAAGCATCTTTTGAACAATATTTAAGAAACCAAAGTAATAAATCATCTTTTTAGGGATAATTTTAAATAATAAATATAGCAATTAGATTCAAAATATTAACATATATAACAACATTTTAAAAAATTACAAATATAGCTAAATCTGTTAGAGTGGTTTATCATTATAGAAGATAGACTTTTCTATATTTATAATTTTTTAAGTTTTGGTGTGATAACATGTAGAAATATAAGTTATGTGGTCCTTTAGGTAAACAATAGAGTCAAAACATAGGATAAATTGACCAAAACACGTAGCTTTTAGTGCAAATTTATAATGTTAAGAGAATGCACCTTATATAAGTCATCAGGCCCGATTAACTATTCTTCCAAGTATCTTTACACGTAAGAGGGCGACAAAGAAAAAGTGAAGCAAATCACAAGATGAATAGCATCCAAGAACTCAGCGATAAGAAGCTGTATGGCGAGCCGCAGGGCAAGATGCAAGCACATCACTATCCGAGATGATTCACTAGAAAACAAGAGTGGTAGTAACAAGAGTGGTAGTTGGAGTTGATGTGACAAGAAACGGCTATTGTCTACGCTTTGCAAAGAATAAGGGCGGTATGGAGCATAACATTAAATTCTTGCCACCCAAAATATGCTTATAAATACCTCCATCTCCAGCATGAGCAAAAAGACAAAGGAGGTCAAGGAAATGATGAGTTTTAGACTCCTTCACCATTTGTAGTAGTATAGTTCTTCCTCCACCTCTATTCTGGTCAATATCTTAGTGAAAGCTTAGTGAGAGATTAAAGAGAAAGAGAAGCTTACCCTGAAGGGATAAGAGCCCAAACACAACAGAATAGTTAACAGAATCGTAAACTAAATTAAATTGGGATTTTAAAAATACAAAATACATTAGAAAAAAATTAAGAAACTAATTTCTAAGCTAAGCATACTTCTAAAAAAATACAAAACAAAGAAGAAAGAAAGAGGAACTTACTCTACCAAACGCCAAATTGGGGCACCACCACTTGGAGACTTTTCTATTCTCTGAAAATGAAATTTTGGATTGTGGGAACCAAAATTGAAAGGAAAATTTTGAGTTTTATTTTTTTTACATAGAATAATTTCTTAGAGAATTTGGCAGAGTACGCAAAACTGAACTTTCAGAGAACAACTAAACTTTAAGTCATTCTTTTATCTCCCTTCTTCATTATGAAGAAGAGAGAGTTGAGAGATCACTGAATTACGCGGGATAACCACCCATGTTTCCCATTTAATTAAATTAATTTAAAATAAATAAATAAAATTTAAATTAGGGACATTTTAAAAAATATCAAAATAAATTAAAATATTTACAAGCTATAGAAAAATTTTAGATTCTATCAATATAGTCTTCTATCACTATAGCATATCAATTACTATCAGTGATAGAAGTTATTATAGGTTGTAAATAATTTGTAAAATTTGCTATTTTTAAAAACTTTCCTTAAAATTAAAATAATTTATTTATTTAATCTTAATTAAATAAATAATTAAATTATATTTAATTAATATTTCATTTAAATCATATTTAAATGAATATCTCTCATATATAACCTATAGTTTTAATTTAGTTAATTTAATTAAATCAAATTTAATTAAATAAAATATAAAAAACTATTAATTAATTCTTCAATCAATTAATTTCTAAATTAAATATCGTATATTTAATTTAATCCAAATTTGAATAATATTCAAGTATAAATTTCTCTCATAACCTATAGTTTTGATGTATCATATACACATTAAATTTTAACCTATAATTTTAATATGAATCTAATTCACATTAAATTAATATTTGAACTCATTCAAATATTTTATTCTCTCATTAATTAATTTTGAATTATATCCAAAATTAAATTTACATAATAAAGTTTAATTAAAATATAAACTTTATATTGTAATGTATCACCATACATTATTATAATTCCTTAACTAAATTTGAACACTTTAAATTACAACCAATTTAAATAAATCTCATTATCCTTTACAAGCTAGGAAGGGGACCTCATGGACCTACATATCAGAAACTATAATGAGATGAGATTAATTGGCTAAACTCATTAATCACATTAATCAATATTTGTTAACTGTGTGTACAAGACTCGCAGCTGAACTCTTATCATTGTAGATATATTTCTGTATTCACGGATATAGACCAATAACAGTAAGTTAGTCATTCACAAGTGTTTGTAAAACTAGCTGAGCCAAATTACCATTTTACCCTTGGGTTACTTTTAGTCCTTAAATATCAGTGCTCCTCTAATGAACAATATGTTTATGGTTCAACCAATCAACAGAAACCCCTCTCGTGCCATAGAAAGGGTAGAGCCCTTTCTCTAAGTTCTGAAGACACCATTTAAGGGAACACTTATCTACTTATCCTAAAGTCAAAAATGAGTAAATTCCATCTTGTGTGATTATGTTTCCAGCTCCATACTCGGTCTTATCTCCAAAATGATATGCATATTGAGTCGGTAATATGGCCACTCACCCGTATAAATCAAAGAATAATCTCTCGCAAACAGAAGTTCATAATACACTCAGGAGTAAGACTAAGTTTCCTAGGTCATCCTAAGGAAATAGAAACCTAACTAGTTAACGGAGTTTCATCTAGTGGTTACTATTTTGTGCTCTGATCTTATGCAAATTCATTGCATAGGATACCCTCACTCGCATATCACCTACACGAACCAGTTGGATCATTGCATTTGTATCAAATACAAAGTGAGTCGTATCCATATTGTTACCAGGATAAGGTATCCATCCTTAACTCTATACTATAGATCCTTTAAGTTGTATCTCGAACATTGATCCATTATGTCTCTACATACTGTTTAAGACTCATCAAACAACTTAGGATGTTAGTTTATTGGATTTAGGTTATTAAGACAAAACTAATAATATAATCAATAACACTTATTGAAATTATAATAATAACACTTTATTAATAACGATCAATGGATTATATTTACTATTTACAAGTTTTAGGATATAAAACCCAACACACCAACCATTCCCCTAATTTGTAAAAGAGCCAAGGAATGCATGACAATGCATCCTGCGGCTCGACACATTTCTTTACTTTCCATTTTTTGTACTTTGTAATGTATTGTATGAGTATTCTCATCTTTATATTTGAGAGACCTACATTATCAATACAGTGCATGTTTTATCCATTGTCACTCTTTCAATTCTTGATTATTCATCTTGTTGAAGTGCTTTAAGTAGTTTTAGTGTATGTTATGTAGTTTATAAGAAATCTTTAATTATAAGACTAGTCATGTTTAGGCTGAGCTTAACTCAATCGTTTGGCCAGCGTTCATCGCCAACTACTCAAGAGAGTAAGTAGCAAGAACCTTTCTAAACACGCACAAAAGAGAGTTTGGAACAAACTCCATTCTGATGTTTTGCCCCCAATCATATTTGTGTCACGAAAGGAGAATAAGTGTGGTGTTAGGGTGTCGAGAGGTTACTCGCCTTGAATAGAGAATCAAAGTGAAGCTTATAAGTAAGGAAACCTAGATATATATCGTTTAATCTATATATATATATCTTTACCATTTGTGTCCCGAAATGAGAACAAGTATGGTGTTTAGAAGTCAAGAGGTCGTTCCCCTTAAATAGAAGATGATTAAGTGATCTATATCGCATCAAGGACATCTCGCATGACTTAAATCGCCTATAATGCAGAGACTTTTCTTAATCTTTCTTAATACAAGTTAGATCGGAATCATCTCATTCCATTCCCTTCTACAGAATCCTTTGTGTAAATAGTTAGATTATCATAATTTTATACTTATATTATATATAATTTATACAGCCTGAAATTAGGAGTAGACTTTATAACTAAATTTGATAGAAATTATATGTGTTCGATTCTAGCTTACCTAAGAAACCTCTCACTTTGCTTACTCTTGGATAATCGTGAGGAAAACTTGTACTAGATAAATATTGATCAACATTTTGTTGACCACCTTGACCATCATGTCGTTCTTGGTTTTGTTGACCCTATATTCCCCACCCAAATTTAGGGTGATTGCTCCAACCTAGGTTGTATGTGTTGGAGTAGGGGTCATTTCACGTATGTAACAATTTTAGAGTTAAGTTGGCATGCGTCAGTGTTATGAGGACCACCCATCCCACACATCCCATTTTATCCACCTACTTCACACCTTAGAACGATTTGCTCGTGGCATTAACTTGCAATAAGGCCATTGATTGCACTAGGTTGTTCATTGTGATATTTGTCCTTGTAGTGTCACCACTGCATTCCTATCCAGTCCCTCATTCTTTCCTTTTCCTCCTTAGTGAGAACCAAAGTCATCATCATCCCATTTTTCAATATTGCTAGCCATGGAGTCCAACGTTTATTTGATTTAGTTGTAGGAGCTTCTCAACATTCCCCCTACAAACATAACATCAGTTGTCTATTGTATTTCCTTGTTGAGTCCAAAATAAAATACCTCTATCAAAACGCATTCAGGAATGCCATTGTAGGGGAAAGATGTCACCATGTGTTTGAATCTACTCCACGCGTCATGTAGATTATCTCTATCCCTTTGTTTAAAAAGCATCAAGTCGCTTCTTCTCATGGCGTTCTCATTGAGTGAAAAAACTTTCTTCATAAATTTCTCAATCAGATTTTCCCGTGTTGTTAATTATTTCCTCATGTTTTAGAGAGTTTCCCATCTTTTCGCCTCATCCTTCAGTGTTAATGAGAAGAGAACAAATCATAGTTCATCCCTAGAAATACCAGACATGTGAAATGAAGCGCAGATAGAGTAGAAACTGTGAATGTGATCGTATGGACATTTGCCTAAGTAAACGCCAAATTGTCTTGAATCATCTGTAACATGACAGGCTTAATTTTAAAACACAAATTCTTGCCAAACGCATGGTAGGCAATTCTGATTAAAGTCATAAAGATTTGGTAAAGCATAGAACCATATTGGTCTATCCAAATTGTGGGCTAGGTAGGCAAGAGAAGGACGTCTTGGTTATTTTTATTGTTGTCTATTTTGTTTGCTTGTTGCTTCTGTCTTTTTCTTCTATTTCTCTGAAATGTTCACTCTATTTCAAGGTCAAATTTGAATTCTAATTGATCACCTTCACTCATAAACTTGTTTGAATGCTCTTCGGCTAAAACACACAATACAATCGAAATAGAATTTATGCATAAGATTAGCGCCTAGATTAAATTCAAAATGAAAAATCACTAATTCCCTAGCAACGACACCAAAAACTTGTGTTCCATAATATGCATTACAAAATTCATTTGAAGATGTGTCATGATGCGTTCTAATAGTACGACTTAACAAGAATCTAGGTTAGGGTTATGTGATAAAAAATGCAAGTCCTACCTATGTGTTGCTAAATTCATAATGTTTCACGTTTAGCACAAGTTTTCCTCTTTCTCGCTCAGGTGCAAGCGGAGAGAAAGGTTTCCTGGTAAGTCAAGGGACGAACTTAATGAATTAGTGTTCTAAACAAATTTATCTCGCACTCTAATCCTACGCGACAATATATAATGCACAGTATGATTTTCCTAAATATTTACACTATGATGCAAATGGAATAGCAAGATGGGCATGGCAATGAAGTGTAATGTAGTATGAACTTAGTGATCAGGCGTGGATGTGTAGGAATATTCAATTAATTAAATGTAAAACAATCATAAGCAATTAAGGTGATACAAAGCATTTATTAATTTCAGAATTAAGGCGAGGATGTTTTGGTCATACTTGCTCACCTTCTGGGATCCAAATACTTAAAGTTAAGCTATAATTTGTATCAAATCTATTTGTTTGAATCATAAGCAATTCACTCTTTATTAAGGTGAGCATCCTCTTGGTGCTTTCGCTACACACATTGTGTAAGCTCTCATTCCATTCTTTTTTTAATTTTATTAATATTTCCTAAGTTGGAAAAACAAGTTAAATCTAATTGTCAATTCTTTAATAAGGTTTATTTTCTTTAATAAAGAAATTAGAACAAATTTAGTTTGGAATAAGACTTGGAAATTTGATTGTTGAAAGAAGGAAACAAAGAGCAAAAATGTAGTTTAATTTGAAGTAAGGGGCATTATGGTCATTTTATATTATTAGTATTAGCTAAAAAAGAAAAGAAAAGAAATAAAAGGAAAGAGAAAAGAAAATTTTGGATTTTTCTTCTTCTTCTTCTTCTTTGTGCAACAAAAAAAAATCTCCCTCTCTTTAGAAATTTATCAACGCCCTTCATCTCTCTCTCATGTACGTCGGTGGATTTTCGATGACAGCACACCGCCCATACCTCTCTTTCTCTCCTCCAGCTGATGACTTACACCACAAGCGTTGTCATTGCACGATCCATCTACAACGCCACTTCAGTCAGTTGTTGAGCGCAGGTTTCGTCGAGTCGTTGTAGTATGCAAGTGTGTGTTGCTTGCTTTCTACATTTAATTTGAGTCACACCTTTTTAGCATCATATCGTCAACGACAATCACTTCCATCGATATTTGAATCTTGGAGTTTTGGATTTAGAGTATTGGGAGATTTTAGTCGTTGTCCAACCGTGAGGAGACTCGAAATTGGGTGTTGGCACATAGGTAAGATTCTAAGCATTTTAGAGTGGGTCTTCAGTACCCATTTAAGTCTAGTTCTATTATTGAAAAACTCATGATGTTGGATGCTTGTTTTTAAATTTAGAAAGTACTTTTGCTGCTGTCCACTGAAGTTAAGGGTGCTTTGTTAAGTTCTTGGTAAGGTTTGGAATAGTTTTCACAGACCATCTCTGGTTTTTTATTTTGGTTTGAGCTACACAAGAAAAATTAAAATGTAAGGTTGGATTTGTTTGCAATTTAACTCAATTTCTAACAAGTTTCGTGAATAAAGCTTGAGCTAATTTTGAGGCTAAGTGAATGATTTTTGAAGTAGAATATAGGTCGCAGACTTTTCACGTAATTTCGAGAAGCCTCTGGATTTTTTAGTATCCTAGAGTGTACAGATGAAATTAAAAGCCCTATTGGATATGGTTGGAAATCTTATTCAATGTCCTATAACTTTCATGAAGCACTCATTAGCCAATGTTGACTAGAAATGTGTTTAAATTTAGGAGGAAAGTAGGAGGTTCCAGAGAAATGTGTTTTGAAAAGTATGAATTATGATTTTACTTGTTAGGTGTAGAATTCATGAGCTCCATAGTTTGTGCGTCGTCTTAAGTTATTATAGAAAGACAAGAATATTTAAAAACGTTTAAGACAAGCTTGGGTAAGTTCCTAAGTATTTGACTCGTTAGATTGGTATTGAGATTGTTAATGAAACTAAACCTCCAAGGTAGGAATATTGGATATAAGTGCGTATAGATGTAAAAGACGACTTAAGTTTGGGTGCTTATAACGTTAAGAGTTTAAGTTGAAGTTTAAGGGTCCCAAAAGTGTATACACCTAAAAGACCCATTGAGCTTGAACTAAGTTGGATGCTTATTGGGTTAAGTATCTAGATTACAAATCTAAGTGTTAGTAGGTGAAAAGTCTAGTCTAATCCTAAGCACTTTGAAAATTCGAGGACCTTAGAAACATAAAATAGTTTTAGGTGGCCTCATGAAGTGTGAGGTTAGTTGGCTCATGTTGATATAGTCGAACTAAATCTAAAAATCTTCGATAGTTGAAATAAAAGCATATTGAAATGAAAGACCCAATGTGTTTAATTTAAGTTTGGATATCCATTTTACTAAGGATCTAAATTTGAGGTTTAAAGGTTTGGAAGTGAATTTTTAGTCTAGTCTAAGGAGATTCGAGAATGTAAGGACTCTAGAAATGTAAAATAGCTTGAATACTCATAATGAAGTGTTTTTAGAGATTGTTGTGTCGTCTTGCTAAGTGAAGATAACTGAGAGACCTTAAGTATGTTTCAGGCCAAATTGAAATGGGAAAAGCGTATAATCCTAGGGGATTGAGTCATTGATAGTGAGTGGCTCATTTTCAAGCTTTCTTTATACTTGTACATGTTCTCTTATGGTATCATTGGAAAACTACATGACTTAAACTTTTTATAACTATATTTTCATTTATCTTTAGAAAATGAATTTACTCATAATGATTTCAAGAATATGTATGACTTGGATTTCGTAAAAATGTGTTTCAAATTCTGATTGTACTTGATATTTTTAATGATGATTATATGATGTTTATGATGAATGAGAAGGTGATTTCCCTAAGACTACGTGAAAGTGTTTCCATAGCTCCACCTATAATTGTCAGGGGGTTTGGAGGCTAAAAGAGGTCATGACCGTGGACCTGAGCCTAGGTGAGGATGTGGATGGAGGATTGTGATATGGCTTCAAGCCTAGCTTAACCCATG
>JBBPDI010000023.1:16417430-16442592 GCA_037974545.1 Cucumis variabilis
GAGCTGATTGAGATGACCCTGTGCCGCCAGTGGCACCATGACGACCACCACTTGGCCGTCTTGAGTCATGGTTATGATTTGGTATGGTAAAAGGGTTGAGGTGTATTAAGGGTTGAGAGAAGGTTGTATTAATAACGGGGGTGGTGGTGAAGAGATAGATGATGTTTTGTGTTTTGATTGGTTTTATATGCATATACTCCAAGGGAATGAAGTTAATTTTTTATTAATTTTAATTGTAATTGGCTTAGTGTGCATTGTTCATATCGTAAATATTAATCAATGCATCTTGGCAATGACAAAGTTATATGTTCAATTAAAACTACTTAATCTATTGATGATTATGCATACTTTGGCATGTAGTGAGTGTTGAAGAAAAGTGTAAGAATTTTCTTTTGGGCATAATCTTTAATTTATCTTGAAGATCACGTCTCAGGTTAAAAATGGTATATTATAAATGTTGAGGTTTGAATGTTTTTCCCCATTTTATACATTTATATAGGATAATTGTTTCACAAACTATTTCGAAATTATGGAGTGTTTGTGATAAAACACGCAGAAAACAATCTTTATAGTTTCTTAATTGATAAAGTTGACAAAATAAGGTGAACTGAAATAATTTGAAAGAGATTAAATATTATTTCTAACTACAAATAACTTAAAACAGTTAGAATTAATTAGATGAAGTTAGGGTCAAGTTTTGAAATGTTTGTTTCGAGACATATTTCAATATTTTCAAGTTTATACTTTGTACATCGAACGTTTTAAACTTAGGGTGTGTCTAAGTATCAATCTTTATGTATTGATATATTGAAAATTCTTATACTTGTTGAGAATTTTGGTTTGTAGAATTTGATAGGAGTTTGATATAGATATTATATTTAGGGAATCCTAAATATAGTGGATGTGAAAGAGATCTTAACTCTCCCATGAGACACAACTAAACATGTATAGAAAATTCAAGCATGCAACTTAATAGAACTAACCACATAATAGACCACCACTCTCCAAACCAAGGAAAATGATAAAAGCACCCTGTAACCAAGGATTAAGCTGATAAAACATCTACGAACATCCCCATCAAGGCCAATTATATTTTACTTTAACGGGTTTTTGACAACTTGACTAAATGTCTTTTTGGCTACATGAATAAACGAAGATTAATTGGAAATGAGAGAGATACTTACCCTATCCAAGAATGTTTTGCAGAAACCTTAAAACTAATTAATAATACTTACTACCTATCTAAACTAAGTTCGCATTTTCTTCTTGTGGCTTCTTCTTAAGAATTGCAACGTTGATGATATTTGGCTCTTTCTAGAAAACTTTTTTTTAAGAAGAATGTTGATGGAGAAAAACAAGTTAGAATGATAATTTTTTTCAATCAAGTAACTAAGTCAAATAACACTAGTAGAAAACTAGAATGTATCGATCCAAAATATGTGTCACGAAAAGTTTTCATGACATATCTTTTGTCACATTCCCTCCCGGAGTCTCCTCTCTCTAGCTCCAAAAGAGTGAGATCTGGCCAGCATTTGGGTACGTTGACAACACTCACCAACCAACTAAATTAACTATCACAATAGCCTCTGAACTAACAATGCATGTTAACTAAAAACAACACAAGCTAAATGCTTAAACACTTACAACTAATTAACACAGACACACAACAGAAACATAAATCTTACTACCTAGGCTCATGACCTCTAACTTATGCTAACTGCATACACCTGCTAATAATAAAAAGAGTAACCACAGTTCACTAATAGCAGCTGTAGAGTAGACTCGGTACGATGATCACTACTTGGAAAGTGAACATTTTGAAAGGACAAATTGAAAAATTCAGTGAGTAACTATTTTGTAAAACATGGTTTCTAAATAGTTATGCTCAATGCCTTAACTTGAAACATGTAAACAAATAAGGATTTCATAAACCTTTATTAAACATTAATTTGTGACCTGTCTATAACTGAAACTGGGTGACAACACACCTCACTATCATTTGACAACTCTTGTTAACAGACACTAGGTGAATACACATCACTGCTAATTGACAACTCTTGTTATAGAGACTAGGTGATAACATACCTCACTACCAATGACCTATTTTATTTAACTAGGCATAGTTCAAACTGAACCTTTTTCCTAGGCACAATTCCTTGTACCCTTATTGATGTACTAGAACTAAGTTGTTATTGCCATTACATCAGTATGGAAAAACTATGTTGTCACACAGTCTCTTAGAGCTTCTTAACTTAACCCTAACTTAACTCTAAAAGAGGGTGTGAGGACTGACAACTGTTGCCATATCTTGACAACACTCACCAACCTACTAACTTGCTTAACTCAACTAGAAATCTTAACATAAATGCATGCTTTTACTATTAGACTACTAGATGTAATTCTTATGATACAACAGTGGAAACGTAAACATGATAATTCAACGAAAGCTTAAACATGCTACACAACCCTTGTAAGACATGTAACTTTTATTTAAGGACTTTAGCAACAACAATAGTCATGCTCACCCTGAACTCTGTCTTATAAAACCTATATAAGATCTCAATAATTCTTATTAAACATTATAAATTGATTAACCCGACAACAGTAAGCTCAATACTCGAGATGCACAATCGGTACTTGAAAAGTGAAAAAACACATTTGAAAGGTTAAGTCAAAAGACTTAGCGAGTGACAGTTTTACAAAATATGTTTAGACAATCGGTTTAGTATAAAACCTTGGCTTTAAGAAACATTTTAAATAGTAAGAAATCATTTCATAAACACGGTACTTGTAAACATTAAACTTCAGATATCATTTCATAGATCTTTCATAAACCATGGATCCATAACGCAAGTAGTACTAACACCTGGTCATCATAAGACGGAGTGGGTATCAAATCACCCAATCGTTAGTAAGCGTACTAGGTGATGAAACACCTCGTCATCTAAAGATGGACCTCTTCATATGGCATACAAAGTATACCTTCCCTGATCAACTGTAGACCATAGGCTCGTCAACCTTTCCACCAATAGTGGAGTTAACCACATTGCACAATAGGTTCTATAGACAGTCTCTTTAACATTCGTACCTAGGATAAAACGTGTTTGAAAACTTAAAACATAGTTTGGCTTTCGGTTCACATGGTCATAAACATACTTTTGAACATAACATAGACTTTGAAAATTAGCTTAAAATAATGCTTTGCTTAAAACATAAGTTCAACTTGTAAATATTTATACATTTTGGCTTTGCAAATATTCATAGAAAACTTAGGAAGCTTAATAAATTTCTCATAATATCTTTTAAACATTAAGTGGTAAACCATGTTTTAGAAATTAATGTTGTCACTCACAATACTTAGTTTAACCCTTTGTTTAGAACTTCCTCCTAATTCTCCTTGACTTGAAAATCCATATTTAAGTGTTAATAAATTTCTTGGTCATGAAAAATACCCAAAAATTGATCAAAATTGCGAAAAATAGCAAAATGGCCCAAAATTGCCTATTTAGACATGCTGGTGTGCAGTGGCACGACGACAGGGGGTTGGCGCATGCGTAGGACCTGGGTAAGCCTTGTTGTATGCTAACCTCACAATTATGTGTTGCTCGCATCATGACCATACGCCTTGCACAATGCATGGGTCTTTGCGCACAGGACGTGTCGCATGACATAGGCATGGTTTTTTAGTATTCTAATAAAATTGTATAAGGTTTGAAATTCCATTCGAACAACTTTCAACTTCTGATTTAGAGTAGAAATTATGGACAATAAATGATGGTATCTATCATTACAACTTGAATCTATCCTTATGTTATTTTAGAACCATTGGATCATCTTGCCATTTTGCACATACCTAGTCAACACTCGCGCCACCAGCTAACAAGATCAGAATTGATATGCAAAAAGTAAAGAATTATGTAAAACATATAGGCAAAGTCGTTATCAACACATTTATGTTCAGAAATTAAAGTGGTTGTGAAGGGTACTTACCTAAACCGCCTTGACAAAAAATTATTTGTAGTTTATCCTTGGCTTTTACCGTAGATAGGTGCAAACACGGGTTTTGAACTCAAGAGAGTGTAGGATAGATGTTTTCTTGAATGTAATGCTTGAAAAGAATGAGATTAGAAACAAAAAGAAAAGAAAAGCATTGAAAACAATTTTTGGGAAAATTATAAGGGAGAATGAGAAGGAAAATTTAATTTGCAATACGATTCACAAAAAGAGGTATTAAATATTGAATTCCAAAAAGAGAAGTGAGAAATAGACTTAGGCATTGATCTAATCTTATCATTGAATCAAAGAAAGTAAGGGAGGGTTGAATAATGCTTAATTAAAAGGGGATTTTTTATTTAAGATTTCTCACGAGATCAAATTGCTTGATCTTGATCTTGGAGGAATTTTGAATCAATATTCAAGAAAAGAGACTAATTTCATGGAGGATTAGTTTAATTCTTGCAATCTTAACTAAACCCTAATTGTTCTTTAAAGAAGATTACAAGATCATTCATAATATTGCAACCAAAGAATTAAATGGGAATTAATTTGTGCACTAAAAAAGAATGCATTTAATTTCCAAGAATTGACTCAAGAACAATTGAAATTCATAAGACATCAAACAATTTCAAGAATGGGAGAGATACAATCAAGAATCAAGAGAATTTTTGTGTAGAAACAAGTAATTCGATTAATCTTGCACTAATTGATATACTTAAGGTAAATTGCTTACAAAGATTGAATAAAAAAATCAAAGATCAATAATCAAAATTACAAGAAGATCTAATTCTTGATACAAATGATTGATGATTTCAACAAAAAGTTACATCAAGATTAGAGAAGAATCAAACCCTAATTACACTAAAAAATCAAAATAATGAAATTCTAAAAAATTAGAATCATCTAAGCCCAAATTACCTCAAGAAATTAGCCTTGCATCTTTAATAATTCTGGAAAATTTTTTGAAGATCCAAAAATTACAGAATGAGGGTAAAGAATTCGGAATTTGGGAGAAATTGAGAGTAATTTTGGAGGGAAAGGTTAATTGAATTGAATTCTATATGAAATTAGGAGTTATTATGGATATTTATAGGAAAAATTGGAGAATTATAGCAAATGGGCCCAAACTTACACTCTCAAGGCCCATTCCTACTTTAAAATCAAGAAAAAAAATGAGAGGTTTTGGAAATTTGGCAAATAATTACGAAAATGCCATGGAAAACTTGAAGAAAAATGAAAATGCGTTGGCTTGGATTCGAACTTAGATGGCTGAGGGGCGAGCGTGAGGAGATTGTGCCACGTGACGCACAAAGATAGGCTGAGATGGGAAGACACGGATTGAGGGCTCAAATGAGATGATTAATTTGTGCGTGAGGAGAGATTCGAACCTGTGATTTGAGGGACGAGTGTGCGGATAAGGCAAAACGACGTCGTTTTTGCCTTAAGAATTCTGGATTAAAAATGCGTCTGGTGAGGTTTGAACTCATGACTTTGAGGCTGGGCGTGTGCGAGTAAGGGGCTAACACATCTCAATCTTCTTCAATATTTACCAAAATGTCCCCTTACATTTAATTTGCCCGTTCTTCTTCGTTTGAACTCCGAATTAGGCGATTTTCGTGTCGTTGGGTTCATATTGAAGTCTACTTTCATATTCTATATAAAAATATAAATTAGTGAACAAATGCATGATAAGAATTGAAAATAGGCTATCTTTAAACGGTTTAATATTTTCCCCAACACCAACTAACGACACAGAGAACGAGACAACCTATTAAAATGGAAACTTGTAAGTTGATCTACCTACATGTCTTGCCTTTACTGCTATATAGGGAATTACTCTAGGTATTGCTTCACATAAAACATCTCATGGATTTCTTTCTGTCTTTTGTTGAATCTCTTTCATGGCTCGATAGAGAATTTGATAGTCCAACGATTTTTTTCCATGTTTCAGAATACGGTTAACCTACATGTTAAATAATTGATTATGATAAATTGGATCATATTTGACTATTTTTTCTTATGCAATACCTCGACGTCACTTGAGCGTGAAAGGGGTTCAAGAATCAGTTTTCTTTTTATAAAGGCTAAAATAATTTATTTTAACTTTTTTAACACATATTGTAGGACAAATCTCGAAAGATATAGAAGATCTTTCTCTAAGTCGTACATAAGACTTTCATTGGATACGACTTTCCACAAAAACCTCAGTATTTATGACAACGCCTTCTATAATACATCCTAGGAAGGTCTGACCATCCTCTCTCCTATCACTACTCACAATTGATTAATCACCAGAAAGCGTTGCAACCAAACATTTCTTTGTCCTCTTCAAAAATATTAGAGACTCTCCTTGGTAATGTCCAAAGCCCTCACGACATTTCAAACTTCTGTCTACTTTGGGAAGACAATTGCTCATACCCTTTTCATTCTCTCTTCATCTATCAGCTCGATTCGTGATGAATCTTGAACTACTTTACTTAGTTACGATGATCTCTACTATATTGTCCTCCATAGTTACCAAGACGTTTATTAAAGTGACACACAACCTTTGTGAACTACTTTATTAGTAAGGATATTGAGTCAGCTAGATCTTCATCACCACACTTGTCCTTACCCTGATGAGGATCTTCATCGCTTACAGAGTGAAAAGCCAATCCTTTACCCTTCTTGTCCCTCTTATCATTGAACGCAAGCTCAAACTTGCATATAGGGACCCACACAATTTATCCATTTTAAAGGTGAAAATATCATTTGATGTGATACCAAATGAAAAACGACACAAAGTCAATATGATAAATTGATATCACATCAAAGCTAATCGCCGGGTAAATGACACAAAATAACAACTCAAAAGAAGAAACATAACACAATCACATTGGTAAACCAGTTTGGTATAACTGCGCCTACATTTAAGGGGGTCATGAACCCGATTGAAGAGATCATATATTAAAATTCAAAATGGTTCATAAGTATAAAGTTTTAACAGAATTAATATCCTTGAGATATTAAACAAACTTATACTAACAATTAAGGTTTACTAAGTAATCTTCCCTGAATTGATTGCTTCTTGAATCAACCTCCCATCACATAGTACAAGCTTCCCCTATGACACTTCTGAATTTACTTTTTCTTGCTAGACTCCCCTTAACACCTGTGATCTCCTCACTCCTTCACGCTATTCAGTGAATAACCTAGTGCACAATTCTGCAAACAACACATAGTATTATTACATCAAGAACTTACCAACTTGCAGAACAAGGATTAATTTATAGAGCAAGATCAACACTTTTGGTCCACCAATTTTTTTTCTCAAAAGTCACACAACAACTGGACTAGAAAGATGAATATATATAGTGACACAGCAAAATCTTCCAGAGTTCAAAAACGGCTGAATCTCTTAAAATCTTTCAACTGGATAAAATCTTTAAATAGATTAAGAATAAAACCAACAACCCAGAATAATTCGTTTAATAAAAATAAATGAAATCTTTACGTCAAAAACCATAACACAATTATCTTATCGATTGCTATCATATCTTCTGATTTTCTTACCATCCAAATTACTATCTTATTGCGTTACAAGTTACATTATTAGTCACATAGTTCGTGCTTTCTATTATGTGTTATCATGTCTTTCTTCTGACTTTCAATTGCTTTTTAGTTTACTGCAGTAGTTGTTTTGTAGAAGTAATTGAGATTGATGTTTGACTAGCTTTTGGCTTTTTCAATATAAGTTAGCACCCATCTGATTGCCTGCTTATATATTTTTATATGATTGCCTATTAAAACCCATCCATTATCTTCTAGTTTTCTCAGCTAATAGTTTCTGTCTTCGATAACATTAGTATCTGATTATAGATAATTATAGATATACTTTGAATGTTGATTGGTGTTAGATATATGGTTCATACACCCATGTCTTACTTCAATTATTTACCAATTAATGTCTGATACACTAATGTTTTAAATATGATATACTGTTGCTACACTTATAATATCATGTTCATAAAATGAAATACAAGTGTTTTGCTTCAAAAATAAGTTAATGATTAAATGTTGATTCTTGTCAGACAAACTGCGGATACAACTGGCATGTGAAATATGGATACATGTTAGATATGATGGGTTGATTCATGTCTTACTTTGGGTGATTTGAATAATGGGGGTTCTTTTGAAATTAAATTGAGAAAAAGAGGTAAGTTTAGAAGAAAGGGACATTTTTAAAAATAGCAAAATAGATTAAAATATTTACAAGTTATAGCAAAATTTTGAATTCTATCACTGATAGTCTTCTATCACTATAGCATATCAATGACAATCAGTGATAGAATTTGCTATAGGTTGTAAATATTTTGTAAAATCTACTATTTTTAAAAATTTCTCTAAAAGAAATTAGGTAAGATGAGTGATTTTTTTGTTTTATAAATTAATAATTTAATTTAGAAATAGTGGATTTAAGAGCCAGACACAATTAGTAATTACTAGAGAAACTTTCCAACACAATGCCGCTCATATGCTTTTTCGTGGTGGAGTATCATTATCAAGATCATGTAATGCGTCAATTTGGGATGATACAACAAATCCCTGAACCTTGTGACACAGATGCTTGATTGCATTCACCTGATCTACGCGGTCAACACTAGCGTGATTGGGTTAGATATTTGGCTTCTCAAATTTCACTTTGGGAAAATTAAGATAACTTTATTGCAAGTGCGCCTTTAATCAGGGTACATACAATGGTACTCCAATATTAGTTGGTGATGCATCACAAAGGTAGGAGCATTATACCACTTTTTAGTAAGGGTTTATTATTTAATTGAATCAGTTAATTCTTGATTAGTTGTATAGTCTAATTGTAAACATGTGGACTGTATGGCAATTTTTGGAAATATCTAGTACATCGTTGAATACAGTAGCTAGAATGACAAAACTTGCTCTACATAATTTGACATCCATATACAGAGTAAGACATTTTGAGGGTGATGTTCCTGATGAAGAATAAGGCAATCCAGTTAGACATGTGGATGTTCCATTTCAATCTGATTTTCAAAATCAGTACGCGATATCTCCAACTAATCATTTCACCAATACTCCCATGATGCCAACACTGAAATTCGACTTCTTTTCGTCTAGCCTTGACATGCTGAATTTCGTAAATGTAAGAGGTCGTGGTAATCGTGGACCAACAGGGTCAGATTCAGACTAATAAGTGGTCTTCTATATAAGAATAAAATTATATGTATTATGAATATTGTTAATTCCTTTAATGTTTTATTTATTAGTACGATTGGTTAATTCTTTTAATGTTTTAATCAAATTTAAACTTTATGTATTTGGATCAATCTTTTTAAAAAGGATGCCAATTTAAGAATAATAGTATGAATTTGATACACCCAAAATAACAAACAAAAGGAAAATATATAGACTAATTACATAAATTTTTAAAAAATCATTCCCTAAACCTTAAATTATTGACAAAGTTATCAAATCATTATGAACATTGTTATTAAATAGATTAATGACAAAAACATAGGGGTCTTTTAAAAAATATAATAAAGTGGCAAAATATTTACACGGTATAGAATAATTTCGAAAAAGGTAAAAGCCCATAGGCCTACAATGAGAAATACCAAAAATGAACCATGATTAATTGACATCTAGGGCTTAATATATTTGGAAAACAATTGTTTATATTTGGCTATTCTTTCCTATCTGATCATTTAGATTTGGTTAGCCAAATCTCAATGATTTTTTGAAAATTTTTTGGTACACGATCATTTATACTTGAAAAACGATTGCTTATATTTGGAACACGATCGTTTAAATTTGGATAGGAAAATCTCAACGATTTTTTCAAGATTTTTTGGTACACTATCAAGAAAAGTATCGTTTACATTTGGAAAAAGATCGTTTATATTTGAAAAATGATTGTTTATATCTGAAACACGATCATTTAGATTTGATTGTTTAAATTTGGGTAGCCATTTCAACGATTTTTCTTCAAGATTTTTTGATACACGATAGTTTATATTTGGAAAACGATTGTTTATATTGGAAAACAATCGTTTAGATTTAGTACACGATCATTTATATTTGAAACACGATTATTTAGATTTGGTCGTTTAAATTTGGCTACCCAAATCTAAACGATTTTTTAAAGATTCTTTGCACCCAATCATTTAGATTTAGCTATCTAATATCCCAACGATTTTTTTCACGATTTTTATATTTGGAACAGCTAAATAACAATTTAATTTTTTTAAAAAATAGATATTTCATATTTGGTATATGATCTTAAACTAAATAACAGTTTGAAAAAAATAAAAGAAAAACTGTAGAAGAAGAAAAGAAAAAGACGATGAAAAAAATCGTAGAAGAGAAAGACGATGAAAAAGAAGGACAAACCATGAATATTTTAAAAAAATGTCAAATTTCATTGGGTTATATTTATGAAAATTAACCAAAAACATACTAATAAAATAAAAGAAAAAATTATCAAACAAATTATAAAAAAAAATTGTAGACGATAGCATTTAAAGATTATAACAAATATAGCACATTGTTTCAGAACGTTGAAAATACGGCAAAATTTTCACTTATAAAAATATTTTCCATATTAAATTTGTTATTATTCCTAAACTACCTTTCAATAACTTATTTCTCTTCCTCTTTTTAAATCCCTACTAATTATTTATTTATTTTCCCCCTTTTAAAGATCCTAATTATTTATTTATTCTTATACGAGAACAATATTTGTTCTTTCCGTCTTAATTTTGATTTTAGAAGCAATAGTACAATAATTGAGATATGAAATATAATAGTTGTTGATCAGAGTAATTTAACTTCATGTGTGATTTTTTTTTACTTTCTTCGATGTGTATTTTGAGTTGAATCAGTTTTATATATTAGTGTTGTGATATACTTATACTAGGCAACACAGGATGAAAGAGATTTATATAATTTTGGAGTTAACTATTTTAGTTTTATTTAATTAGATTTAATTTATTGGACGTTATTTTGAATTCATTAGAGGTTTTGGCTTGTGGTGTTTGTTGAGAATTTGATTAAATGATATGTTATGAGGTTTTAAGTAAAGTTGTGGATTTAAAGAAATTTTGGGTAATCATGTTTTTTTTGTATGTATGGTTAGTATGAAAAGAATGAAAATAGTTATATTGTAGGAAAAATATAATTATTTGGAGGAAAAATATTTATTGGGGAGAGAAAGGAAGATAATTATATATGTGGGTAAGAATTTAAGTATTTGTAAAAATATAATTATTTTAGAAAAAGAGAAAAGTTAGTTGGATGGAGAATTAAATGAAGAGAGAGAGAGAGTTGGATTATTTTGGGAAAAGGAAGACAAAGAAGAAGAAAAAAATAATAATAATAAGGGTTTTTTTAAAAAATAGAATAAATCGTGAAAATATTTATTTCGTATAGAACAATTTTAAAAAAGGAAAAAGCCGAATCTATACCAATATCATTTAGATCTTGTACCAAGAAGAAAAAAAAGAATATGAGAAATAAAGAAGAATGAAGAAATTATGGAAGAGGAAATGAAAAAATTGGTAAATACTTAGATAAAAACCATAGTAGTGTAAAATGATGAAGAAATTAAGAAATTAATAATTTGACGTTTTGTTATATTTATGAAAAATAACATAATAATAATAATGATGATGATAATAATAAAAATATAGCTTAATTTCAATATAACAAACCAGAAAAGTATTTACGACCCGTGTATTAAAATGAAAAAGTTCATGAAGCTGACCATTTTTTAAAAAATATTTTAGGTTGGTCCTTCACTTTCATCGTCTTTCTCGAACAAGAGCGAATTTGTTATGCAAAAAGTAAAACATTATGCAATGTAGGTAAGATCGTGATAAGTGTGTTCGAAAAATAAAGTGGTTGTGTAGGGTGATTACCTAGATCGCCTTGACAAAAAAATTATTTGTAGATTACCCTTTGTTCTTATCATAGGATAGTGTAAGCATGCATGTCGAACCCAAGAGAGTGTAGGATAGATGCTTTCTTGATTGTAAGCTTGAAATGAATGGAATTAGTAAAAAACGAAAAATAAAAGCATAGAAAATAATTTGGGAGAAATCAGTAAGAATGAGAATGTAACCAAGAATGAAAAGGAAAAATTTGATTTGCAATACAATTCACAATAAGAGAAATTGAAGATGAAATTCCAAGAAAAGAAGTGAGGAATGGGCTTAGGCATTGATCTAGTCTTATCATTGAATCAAAGATACTAAAGGGAGTTGAATCATGTTGGAAATTTTTCATTCAAGATTTTTCACAATATCAAATTGTTCGATCTTGAAGTTATTTTGAATCAAAATTCAAACAAAGAGATGAATTTCATGAGGGATTAGTTTAATTCTTGCAATTTTAACTAAATCCCTAAATTGTTCTTAAAAGAAAATTACAAGATCATTCATAATTTTGCAACCAAGGAATTAAATGAGAATTAAAAAAGAATGCAATTAATTTCCAAGAATTGACTATAACAATTGAAATTCATAAGGCATCAAACAATTTCAAGAATGAGTGAGATACAATTAAGAATCAAGAGAATTTTTTGTGTAGATACCAGTAGTTCAATTAATCTTACACTAATTGATATACTTAGGTAACTTGCTTACAAAGATTGAATAAAAAAATCAAAGATAAAAAATTAAAATCACAAGAATTAATGAAATTGAATCAAAGATCTAATTCTTGATACAAAAGAATGATGATTCCAACAAAAATTACCTCAAGATTAAAGATGAATCAAATCCTAGTTACAATAAAAAAAATCAAAGAAAAGAAATTCTCAAACCACTTTACCTCAGGAATTTTAGCTTTGCATCATGAATAATTATGAAAAATTTGCTGAAGATGAAAAAATGGCAAAATGAGGCTAAAGATTCTAGAAGTTGGGAGAAATTTAGGAAAATTGAAGGTAATTTTGAAGAGAATAGTTAATTCAAGGTGTAATTAGGGGTGATTATGAGTATTTATAGAAAATAATAGAGATAACTGCCAATGAAGTTCGAAACCATCACATTGAGGACAAAAAACGCATGTAATTACGGAAAATTGGAAAAATTTCAAAAAGTTGGCTTTTAATTACGAAAATGCCACTCAAATGAAAGAAAAAAATGAAACGCAACTAGTAGGAATCAAATCCATGAGCAAGGAGGGATGTGCGTCACTAGAGATCGCCACATGTTGATCATGGAATGGAGAAGACCAGTTGAAGAAGTGGGCGAAGAAGAAGATTTGAAAAATTGTGATTTATTTTCCCATAAGCTGGGGATCGATCTCGTGACCGGGAGGACGCACACATGAGGGAAAGTCAAAATGACATCAAAAATCCAAATTTAATATGCGCTAAGCTGATTTGAACCGGTGACCTCGAGCCTGGGCGTGCGCGTGAGGAATCTTTAAAACGACGGTGTTTTGCCATTTTCCTTATTTATCTGAATTTCCATGATCTTTGTTCTATCCATTCTACTTAGTTTGAACTTCGAATTAGGTGATTGTCATGTTGTTGGGTTCATATCGGAGTCTACTTTTATATTCAGCTAAAAAATATAAAATTAATGAACATATGCATGATATGGATTGAGAATTAAATACATATTAATGGGTCAATATTTGCTCCAACATTCTCTCTTCCTCTTCTGCGATTTTTTTTCTTTCCATCGTCTTTTTCTCTTCTTCTTCTGTAATTTTTCTTTTTTTTTTTCAAATTGTTATTTGGTCCAAGACCGTGTACCAAATATAAAAGATCTATTTTTTTTAATTTTTTCAAACTGTTATTTGGTTGTTTAAGATCATGTGTCAAATATAAAAGATCGTGAAAAGAATAGTTGGGATATTGGATAGTCAAATCTAAACCATTGTGTACAAAAAATAGCCAAAACTATCGTGTACCAAAGAATCTTAAAAAAATTATTTAGATTTGGATAGCCAAATTTAAACGATCAAATCTAAGTGATCGTGTACCAAATATTTTTGGAAAAAATCGTTTAGATTTGGATACACAAAAATTTAAAGGATCGTGTACCAAAAATTCTTGAAAAAAAAAACATTTAAATTTGGCTACCTAAATTTAAACAATTAGATATAAACAATCGTGATCTTATATCAAAGAATAGTCAAATCTAAATGATCGTGTACCAAAGAATTTTGAAAAAAAATTGTTTGGATTTGGGTAGCTTAATCTAAACGATAAAATCTAAATGATCATGTAGGAAAGAATAGTCAAATCTACACGATCATTTACCAAATATATTATCCATGTTGGGTGCCAATTAATCACGAGGCATTTTTTATATTTCTCATTGTGGGCCTGTGGATTTTTTTTCTTTTTTGAAATTGTTCTATATAGTGTAAATATTTTACCGCTTTGTTATATTTTTTAAAAAAAATTCAATAATATATAGTAATAAATATTTAATAAAGTCCCTCGACTTACTTGTGTCTTCATTCACACTATTTATCCTCTTCCTCAATTAAACCCTAGTTTTCGTTTCTGTGACCCTAATGTCCGCCACCATCGTTCGTCGTTGCACGTTTGCTTGCCGCTGCAGACGTCTTTCCATCTTTCTCTGTCTCGTCTGAAGCATAGCCGACGTCAGTTAAGTGTCTGGTAAACGCGTGTTGCCCACCATCGTTCTTCGTAAGCCGTCAGCCCTTTGTCAAAAGCTTCATCTCCGTTTGTGAACTTAAGCTACATGATAACACTAAGCGACATTGTTTCGCTCTCACCGAGTGCGTTTTCATTCTCGAGCTGGAGATGAAGCTTTCATCCCTGTTAGCATCGTGTTTCTGTTTATAAACCGATCACCAGCCAACCTAAGTCGAATTTCCTTTTGTTTAGCCAAAGCCAAAAGCCCCTTTTTAAGTCATTTAAGCCACTTTGGGACTTTTCTTGGTGAGTTTTTATTGGGTTTTAGGTATGTCCATCAAATAGTAATTTTTGGTCTAAGTAAATTAGTTTTTAGAAGTAAGTTGAATTCTTTTCTTAAACTTCGATTATTTTTCTTTGAAGGTCATTGGCAAAACTGAGGAAGGATTAATCAGTAGAATTTCTCCCATTTTAGGTTGAATGGTTTCAACCTTAAATTTGGGTAAGTTAAATTGGTTTGGGAAAATTGGTTGTTAGCAAGTGATAAACCTTATCATGCAATTTATTAAATTATTCTCCCTTTTATGTTTAGGATTGAATTAATTGGGATTTGGCTGCCAACTAAGAAAATATTTTCTTTAACTAATTAATCTCAAGGTAAGAGATTATACTACTGAACCTTCGAACTAAATTTAAGAGACTGGATGTGTTTATGGATTTATGCATTGATAGTAGCTAATATGCATAGTTGATTTGTGTAGATGTTGACTGATGTTATATGATAATTAAACATGATTATGGATTTCATGCTTTATGGATTGTTATGACTGTTGATTCATGCCATGTTTATGTTAATTGTTCCATGCTTTGGGATTGTGGTGTGTTTGTTAACTTTGGTTGTTACGCTTATATTCCACTCGTGTTGTGTTTTTATCTATTGGGTCACTCACACGACTACGAGTGTTCTAACAGGACAATTCGCATGATTAAGGGTGTACCTATGGATCACATGCACGGTTAGAGTCAATTATACTGTGTTCATATGAGGTCACTCACATGAATAAGGGTGTTTCAACGGGATCATTCACACAATTAGGGGTCTATATATGATCACATACATGATTAGAAGTGTGTACCAATGATCACTCACACGATTTAGGGTGTTCGTATAGTCTCACTTACCCAAGTGTGCTCCATTTGACACACGACATTATTCTTATTTTCTAAGGGAATGTTAACAGATCACGTAGTAGAAATAGTAGTGGGTCCCTTACTAAGTATATTTTTATATACTCACTCTTTTTCTATATTTAATATTTCAGGCAAAAGGTAGAGGATCTGGAAAGCTAGCGAGCGACAAGAAGGGTTCATGACATGCCATATGGTGACCTCATTTTTCTTCCACATTTTCTTCATTCGTTTTCAGTATTTTGACTTTTAGACATTTTATTTAAAGTTTGATCTTATTTATTCATCTTTATTTTCTTTAAAATTTTAGAACCTACGGGTCATGTAAGCTCCTATTTGGCTCTATTTGTTATTTTATTATTATATTCAAAAATGTGGAAAAAAAGTTGGAATACGTATTACTTCTTAAAGGTTGATTTTTTTTTATATATGAGAAAGGAAATTCAAACAATTTTAATTGGAAGAAGACTTGGAAAAGCTAAGAAAATAGCCAAGTAGTAGTATAATGTTAAGTGGGGTAATTTGGTGAGTTCTCATTATTATTAATATCTTCTTCCTCTTTCCTTTTTGTGATTTAGTTTTTTTAAAAAAAAAGAAAGAAGAAAGAAAGAAAAGATAAAGGTCCTTCCTGCGCCGCCTCACCCTTTTCCTTTTCCTACACAGTCGACGCCATCACCCAACTCAAATCATTGGACGAAAAATTTTCCACATCGCAGAACTGCTGTCCACAGTGAACTGAAGTCATTAGTTTTAATTGGCATACTTTGTGCGAGTTTCTTATTGTCCTTTGTCGGTAATCGAGTGTGCATCACCTAACCTCTTCCTTTTCCAACTCTCTATTGTCGGATCTAAGTTTTTGGTAAATCTTCTTTGTTTAGTTATTTTGTTTAGATTTTTGATTTACCCGTAAGTTTGGCTTAAATTAAACAATACTCATTGCATCTTGATGTTAGATTTGAATATTAAAGGAGTTTGGAGCCGCTGTCCAGCCATTTGGGAACTCGAAATTGGGTGTTTCGACACAACTTTGTTTGGTAATATTTTAAAATTATTGGAGTCAATCTTGAATATCCATTTAATTGTAGCGCTATCTTTGAGTAACTCATGATGGTGGGGGATTGATTTCGAACTTTAGGTTGTTAAGATGTTGTCCATTGAAGTTAAGAGTACCCTGCTAAGTTCTTGTTGAGGGTTGGAATGAGTTAAGTGTGTTTTCTTAAAGTTCTCAAGTGTCTGTTGAGTCTAAGCGATAAGATTAAATTACTCATAATACTCGAGTGCTAAAGTTGAATATTAGAGGTTGAAATGAGATTTAACTTGGAGTTCGCTTGGGTGTTGACATTTATGGAGTTCAAATCATAAGATGAATTTGGGTGACCTTAGGAAGTGTTGAAGTTGTTTGACTCATAGTAATATACTGGGTATAAATCCCAAACACCATTAATAATGGGGAAAAATGTATATACATAAAAGAGTCGTTGAGTTTTGAACTAAGTTGGATGCTCACGAGGATAAGTATTTAGAATATTTGTCCAAGGGTTCATAGTCTAATCCTAGGTGCATTGTAAATTCAAGGATCTTAGAAGCATCAAATAGATTGGTGATCTTATGAAGTATTTTATACAAAGTTGTAGCCTCGTGTCTTGTGAAGATAACTAAGAGACCTTGCTCGTTGTTTCAGGCTAAATTCTGCAGGGAAAGAGTATAACCCCAAGGGAATGAGTTATTGACTGTGAGTGGCTCATTTTCAAGCTTTATTTACACTTATACATGTTATCTTACGATATCGCTTGGGAACTAACCATTCTTTAAAATTTTTATAACTATGTTTTCATTTATACTTAAACGATGTGTTTACTCATGATGATTTCAAGAATGTGTATGTTTAGAAATTTTTATAAAAATGTTATTCTAAAGGTATGTGTTGATGACTAAGGACTGAAAATACTTTATGAAAATGTGTTTTCTGACCATGTTTGACTTTTAAGCATAAAATATGTGATTTTATAAATGTTGGTGATTTACCCATAAGCTAAGTGAATGTGTTTCCATAGCGCACCCTATGGTCGTCAGGGATTCTGAGGCTGAAAGAGGTCGTGACCGGAGATCTAAGAACGTAAACCTATATGGATGAAGGATTGGGATATGACTTCAAGCCTAGTTTAATCATGGTGAGTGGCTTTATGTGCACATAGGACCAGGTATGGAGATGGGTATCGTGATAGGTACTAAATATGTGTGAGCTCTGTTTGGCAGTATGTTTCCTTGTGGATATGGATTACGTGTGAGCTATTCTGAGCCGTGTGATTAGTATGCTATCATGGTTGGATTGGAGGGAGGTTGTTACCGTGGTAGGTGTTAAGTATACGTGAGCTTCGTTTGGCTTCATGTTTCCTTGTGGATATGGATCATGTGTGAGCTATTCCAGGTCGTGTATTTAGTGTGCTATCATGATTGGATTGGATGAAGGTTGCTATCATGGTGGGTAATAAATATGCTGAGCTAGTTTTGGTTGCATGGTCCCCTGTGTCATGTGCGAGCTATCCTTGGCCATATATTGAGATGCCTTGCCATGGTTATATGGAGTACAAGTTTGTTAGTTGATTTGTGGATTATGTGACAATAACATTTTTATTAATATTTTATTATCGATTCATATTTACATATCTTATTGAGCATGTTTTATGAGTTTTTACATCTAATTACCTATCACTCACTGAGTTTTCAGCTTACATTTTCAATGTTTTCTTCCACCCCCAGGTAGTGGTTAAGGATTAAGTGTCAGTCGAATCCCCATCATCGATTGAAGATCTTCATTTAATATGTATGCAGTTAGTTTTATGTTTGCATCATGGGGTGGTTAGATGTAACAAGAGTGACGCTAAGGATTCGTGTTTTGAAAGATTTCTCATTCGATTGTAATCATTTTGTATGTAATATCTAGCTTGATTCTTAAACTCCACTTGAACTCTGAAATTATCTGGATGTGTGTGGTGAGACACACTTGTTGTGTTGTAGTATCTGAAGTTTAGTTATAGACGTTTAGAAGTGAAGATATCTTTCTTTCCAGGTTTGGCTACCCTGTATTTTAAGGTAGCTGCTGCAAAATTTTTATAGAATTTTGATTGAAAAAGTATTCTATGAACCTTACATTTGAAAAAGAAAGTTTTAAAGAGTAGATTCACACCACGATCTAGGTTAGACGAAAAAACTAAAATGAGGTATGATAGATCATGTTTTCACATTATTTTTATGAATGTTGCAAATTTTATGATTTACGAACAGTTATTTTATAACAAGTTTAGTTTTCCTCCTTCCAAGAAGGTGACTTTTGTTATGGTCTTTTGAGTAATGATGTGAAACCCCAAATTTTCTAAGACCATTGGAACTTGTTAAGATTTGAAAAGGATAAGAGATTAGGTGGGTGACCAAAGTGAGACTAATTAAACTCTAAAGGGCACTCATTGGGCAGCAAAATGAGGGTTGAGAACCTCCAAGCTAGGCGTTTAAAGCATGTGGCAACCAAAATCATGAAAATAACCTCTAAGGAAATTCTAGGCATTTTTATAGCTCGACAACATTGAACTTGCTAGGTAAGAAGGATGACTTAGAGGTTAGTATAGGTGCTGGTGGCTTGGTGAGAAGAACTAAATATATGCTTGGCAAGATGACCTAAAAGGTTAGTGAACATGAGATGGACGACCAAGACTATGCGTGGAAAAGCTTGATTGTGAGAAAACTTGTAGTTATAGAGGTTAACATGGTTGTCATATGTCAAGCAAGAAGGCACTAAGAGGTTCCAATCATGAGTTTGGCAGACAAGGCTATGGGAGAAGGGTTAGAGAGGTTAGTTTGGCATCTTGACAAGGCTAAGCGTTTTGAGCAATCTAAGTGGCAAGCTAATGGCAATCAGTTGAAGGTTAATCCAGGTGTCTTAAACTAATTACATGCATTTTTACCACCAATAAGAAGGTGGATTAAAGAGGTTTAATGGTGGCTTAAGCAAGTAGGAGGTGTCATTTCATTTCCATTGCAAGGCTCCATTATAAATAGGTAAGTTCACACAAGGAATTCTCACAATCCACTTTTATAAATTACCTCAAATTACTTTCAAAAGGTCAAAAATTGTGTCTAGATAATATACCAGGGATGTTGTTCGATTTAAATGCAAGAAGACTTGCGTTTAAGCAAGAAGTAAGGGAGAATGTTAGTTTTTAGTGAAATCTGAGTAAGGTGCACTCTGAGAAAGCTACAGAGCTCATCCTTTGAAACCAAAAGTTGAAATTTTGGGGTAAAAAAGTTAAGACAGTTTAGAGTAACTTTGTAGAAGGTAGTTATTCCAAAATATTATGAATTTAAAGGTTATATATGTTCAAAGTTAAGTCACATTTCTGGATGAAAAAGTATTTCTGGGCAATGAGTAACTGTCAAGCATGATTAGGCGACATGTATATGATTTTATATCCAATATATGTTATTTAGGATTATTTGAGCCTCACGGCAAGGCCATGTCACAACTGAGCAGCAAAGGATGGGCTTAAGCTGTGCTCATGACCTTGCGAAGAGGTTAGCATGCAGGGTTATGCGTGCAGCACAATGCATGCAAGGCACACGGTAAGGTGGCATGTTGAACATGTAGCCAAGATGCATGTGATGTCATAATTGCAAGCTTTCAAACACGGGACTGGTGATTGTGCGATACTTATTCTACTCAGCCAACAAGTTAGCTGATCAAAATCCAAAAATCATGGACAAACTCACGATACAATGTAACCTCCATTCACGTTCTTGAGAAAATGTTTTATAAAACATAACAGAGAAGAAATTCATTAAAAACATCGTTAAAGAAGGCATTGAAAACTTTCAATTGCAAAGAAAAGTTTTGATTGCAAATAGTGTGACAAGGCTTGGTTAGGGATTCGCCTATAGTGCATTTTAAACATTTTTAGGTTTGACAGACTTGCATATGAAAATGTTGAAACAACACATCCTAGCTTGACGACATAAAAAGGAAAGCGGTGGACTAAACTAAGTACAAGACATAAAGACAAGATGGTTGGGGGTATTTGAGCATACGATCATAGGCAAACAACATCTTGGACAAGTATGACGTGACAATTTCCCTCACTTAAACAGTTAACGCCATTGTCGACTAGCGAAGATGGAATTCTTTAATCTTCTGTTTTCATGCTTCAAGGTCTTCGACATAATTCCAATTTGTTTCTTCCACGAGGAGGTTCTTCCATTCACTAGGAATTCATGTATTCTCCTCGTGGGTCTTTTGACATTCCTAAATTTGTCAGCAAGGATTTCTTCCACTTCTTTATATTCCTTCTACTTCAGGTCAATGGATGGCGTACACAATTGTTGCGCTGCTTGTTGTTGAGGTCTTGATGGAAGAGTTTCAAGTTTCTCACATGAATAACTAGATGGATTTTCATCCATGCAGGCAATACCACCCTATATGATGTATTTCCAATTCTCTTAAGGACTTCCACATGCCCCTCGTATTTTTTGACGAGGCATTGGTCTTTATGAGCTCTGAATTGAATTTTCTCTATATTTAGCTTTATGAGGACTTGGTCTCCAATTTGAAACTCGAGAGGATGCCGCTTCTTATCAGCCTACTTTTTATCACTTTGAGGCGTTCTCTAAGTATGCTCGAGCGATGTCTATAGCATGCTTCCACTCCTTCGTGAAGTTATGAGCTTGTGGGGTTTTTCCTGCATAAGGATGATCAACAATATAAGGCAGTAAAATTCCACTCACAATTTCGAATGGACTTTTCCCCGTCATGAACTAGTTTGTGTGTTAAAACATAACTACGCCACATCCAATAGCTGAACTCAATTCTTTTGTCTCACATCAACAAAATGGCGTAGATATTCCTTAAGCATACAATTGAATCGTTCAGTCTGGCCATCGGTTTGAGGATGGTAGCTTGAGGATATATTTAGGCTAGTCCCTAAGAAGGCAAATAACTCAATCTAGAAAGTACCAATGAATCTTCCATCCTTGTCACTCAAGATGCTTAACGAAACTACCCATAACTTCACAACATGCTTAAAGAACAAGTGTGTTGTCAGCTCAATAAAACATAGCTTCATAGTGGGGATAAAGGTGGCGTAACTCAAGAATCGATCGATGATAACCAAGATGGACTCAAAGTTGCCCACTTTTGGGAGGTGTAATGAAATCTATGGAGACACTCTCCCATCTTCTTGTTGGAACAGGCAAGGGTTCAAGAAGTCCAACAACTTTGGCTTTCTTGATCTTATCTTGTTGAAAAATGAGGTAAGTCTTCGTATACTGTATAACATCGTCTCGTATATTAGGCCAAAAGTAGCCTTTCTTTAACAACACGTATATCTGTTGCCACCCTGGATGGCTTGCCCATAATGTGTCCTGGTTTTTATCTTAGAACATACAATCAGTTTCATCTCATCAATAACAAGCCTTCTTTGACCTAAAACTCTCTTATTTTCTCAACTTTAGCTAGAGTGATAACAACTTGGGCTGAAGGATCCTTCCGAATGGATTCCCTAAAGATATTGCGCATTGATGCATCAACCTTGCTAGTAAGAATGACTAAGAGCATCAACGACTACATTATTAGTTCCTTTCTTGTATTCTAACTTGAAGTCGAATTCATCAAAAAATTATTTCCACCTAGCTTTATTAAAGGTCAACTTAGGTTGGTTGAAGAAGTGACAGATGGCACTATTGTCAGATTTCACTACGAATGGTGATCCCAATAAATATTGTCTCCAAACTCTCAGACATTTCCTTCTTGGAGACAGTATACCTCCTCTCAGCACTGTTAAGACTCTCGTAAGCTATTGGGTAGCCCTTTGGGGTAAGGACACCCTCAAAGGCAAAGTCTAACATGTCTATCTTAACTACAAACAACTTAGACATGTTAACCAATTTGAGGACCAAACCCCTCATCATTGACATCTTTAACTCGTCAAAAGCAGTTTGACATTCCACTAGCCATCTCGAAGTTCTGCCTTTCTTTAATAACTCAATCAATGGAGCAGCCCTTCTTAAGAATTCTTTAATGAATCGACGATAGTAATTGGCCAATCCAAGGAAGAAGCGTAACTCTGTTACGAATGTGAGGGCTATCCACTCCTTAATAGTGTGGAACTTATCTTTGTCCATTCGAAGTTTTCCACATTCAATGACGTGACCCAGAAAATTGATACGCCGTTGAGCAAAAGCGCACTTCTCTTTCTTAACATATAATGATTCTATCAGAGCTTGTCAAAGACTAACCGGAGATGGACCTAGTGTTCTTCAAGAGTGGAACTGAAAACTACAATATCATTAAGATAAACCACCACGAACTAATCAAGATACTCGTGGAACACCTGGTTCATCAAAGTGGAAAAGATTATGGGGGCATTTGAAAAGTCGAAGGGCGTTATGATTAGCTTCATATGGATTCAATCCATTTCCAAACATGAATGTTTCTTATAGCATGTGGCCTGTTATGCTAATTCTATGAGACCCATTTTTAATTCTACTATATGAAGTAAAATTTCATCTAAAACTACTATAGAAATTGGCCTTTGAATATATGCATGAAAAGATTAGGAGATAAAATATATTATTGTTAGAATAAGTTTTCCGATTAAGAAGTTAATACGCAAGGTAATTTTGAGAAAAGAAGGATTTTCAGTAGAATCTATAAGTTTAAACGCTCTTAAAAGAAAGTCCGTAAGTTTGAAAACGACTAGGGGTTTGGGTAGTCTTCACGATAAGAACTAAGAATTTCACGACGAAGAAGTCTGCGAGGAAGCCTTGAAGTTTAAATTTGCGATAAGTGTTTTAAGTAAGTAAAAGATGGTTAGTTCTTGAGGAAGGTTTCTTATAAAAATATAACTACGCGTAAGGTTATTCGAGAAAAGTGTTGTGGTTAAAGGTATTTGTGGTATGGGTTAGGCGAGAAGTAAGGTCTGACTAAGAAAATGTCAAATTTGATTCGACAGGAGTTAACATGTAAGATTAAAAAAAAGTCTCTTCCCCCTCCACAAGAATAGAAGGAAGAGGAGAATTTTTGTTAGTGTGGTAAGGGGTTTTCTTCTTAAATGTTTTGCGGTTCCAATTCACTATTTTGAAAGATGATTTCAAATGAGAAAGTGTTTAAAAAAAAGCTGTGAAAGTGTTTAGAATGAGTGTTAAAGCTTGATTTGATGATTACGATTTCCATGCTATGAAATGGTTTTCAAACCCCATTAGTTGATTCCTTGAGATGATGCTAACTTTTATGTGCACATAAAAGAGTGAAAGCCACCATGGAGTCTACGGACCACATGGTGATAAGAAGCTAGCTTATACGTTGAAAGGAGAGTATAAAGCTTAGCAGCCTGAGCAACAAGGATGAATCTGTATATTCTCGAATATTGTTGATAGTCAAATGTGAGGTAATGAGACCAAGCATAGAGAACAATTCGGACTCGTTGGCAAAATGAATGAATGTTAATTGATGTGTGTTTATGTGAAGTTTTTATGTTATGAATATGTCAAGCATAAAGAAAGGTTTTTATGCGAGATGAAATTATTTGATTTTATTTATGCGAAATAATCTTTATGAAAAGGTATTGTGAAAAGGATTTCATAAAACCTAAGTCTTTTTAGATATTCTTTAAAAAATTCATCTTAGGATCAGGCGTTTAGGCCAAGTAGAGAAGAAGGTTGAAGGATTTGCGACGAGATGACTCTAGACGTTTTAGAAATAAAGCATTGGTTGTTTGGTAAAAATGTTGTAATTATGTATCAAATGCCTACTATTAATAAACGTTTTGGTAGGTATTTATTATACTTGTCATTTAGTTTGACCACCGTTGTGTTTTAAGTTTTGTTGATAATATAAAAGTTGTTGAGGATAATATTTTGTGATGAGAAAATTTTAAAGTTGTAACAAACTCACATCCTATTCCTACTACTTTGACATTTTCGTTGATAGTACGATTTGGGGTATGACAATTCCATATAATTTTTCACCATGGAAATACTTGAAAGAAACAAATTTATTCATGGCAAGCAAATTAGTGTTTATGTACTATTTATGTGTTTATTGTAAATTTTTGTTATTTTTTATGAATTTGCCATTTTTTGGCTATGTTAATGTTGGTTTGAAACTATTATAACTTTTTTGAAACATTAAATAAATTTTAGTACTATCTTCTATTTCTGTAGTTTGAATTGTGCTTTAGTACAAACCAAAAGCAATGTGAAAAAAAAATACAAATATAAAATATGTATTTTTTAAAAAATAGACTTCTACCCACGGCGCCATTTTAAACTGTTGTCATTTCATGGATTTACAAACGAAAATTG